>JBBMOE010000087.1:329688-427178 GCA_037975065.1 Chaetodon trifasciatus
CCCACTTCATGATGTGCTGGCCAGGCACAGGAGTACGTTCAGTGAGAGACTCATCCCACCAAAAGTCAGGACTGAACGACACAGGAAATCATTCCTGCCTGTGGCCATCAACCTGTACAACTCCTCCCTCTGAATGGCCCTTGGACTTTTCACTGCCTATTCTGACATATATTTTCCAATTTCAATTTTGCACTCCAAACTTGAATTTGCACATCCAATGTTCAGTATTTATATTTTGTTTTTTGTTGTACATTTATTTTATTTTATTACATTTATTACATTTTATTGTGTTGTATATTTTGTTTTATATATATATTCTTAGTATCAATATTTTGCTTTCTATATTGCTTTTATATATATATTTCTTCCTCTTTTCTTTTTTTTTCTAATTTCATTCTAACTCTATAATTCTGTCTTGTATGGAGCACTGCTTCAAAAACATTTTCCCCTCGGGGATCAATAAAGGAATCCTGAATCCTGAATCCTGATTATTGGATTATTGGATATTATTTGTCAGGAGCCGCCACTGGTTGGTAGTCTTTGGGACCAGATGGAGAGTTCTTCTTTGGAACAGGAACCATGCAGGACGTCTTCCACAGCACCAGGACTCTCTGCAGGCTCAGGCTCAGGTTTGAGAGGTGTCCCAGGATCACGGACAGCTGGCTGGCCTCAGGACTCTGGAACTAATGCCATCAGGGACAGCAGCCTTGCCCAGGTGCAGCATCACCAGCTGTCTTCTTACCTGACCCGCAGTGAGGCAGGTGATGGTGCTAGTGGAGGGGGTGCCGTGGGGGATGGTGCAGCAAAGAGGGAGATGTGGGACTTGAGTCCAAGGGAGGGAGGGGAAGGATCACCAGGGGTTGAGGGTTGGAGAGAGAAAGCTTGGGCAGAAGGGGGTTGTTGTCTAGAAGCTTTACTAAATGGTTAGTTTTGTTATCTTATGATTTTTGAGTGTTGTTTTCAACTATCCAAAACGTCCTGTATAATGTCAACATAGGGTTCAAGTGCAGCCATATCTTCAGCAGTGGTTTGTTTTCTCCATGACCTGAAATGTAGGGAAGCTGAGCACAGAAGAATTGGAAATAGTACGTGGTTCAGTGCTGGACCGACTTCATTTTCACTGTTTCCCAAGCACGCTCACTAGGAATTTCATTAATTTTTTTTCTAACATTTCAACACATTAGTTGACCTCTCATGAATTCGGTCAATTGTGGTTTTATTTGGCCATTAAAATTTATAGTAAGATAAGATAGTAGGAAGTTTTCCAGCTGCCAAAGACCACCAAGAACATGAAGAAGTTGGTTTAACAACTTGTAGCAGTTATGGCTGCGTTTGAACCAGTGTTAATTTTGTCAACGAAAATTCAGATGATAAGTATTCGTTGACATCATTTTATCATTATTATTTAAGCCTGACCCTAACCCTGAATAAAATTAAACAAAAATTGGATTCCATGGACTAAATGAAAACAAAATAAAAGACTAAAATGTGACTTAAACAAACTACAACTTTCAGTTAAGCGACTAAGACTAAAACTAAATTTAATGTGATTTTTAGTAAGTGACTAAGACTAAAACTAAGACTAAAACTAAATTTAATATTATTTTCAGTTAGTGACTTAATTAAAAATTCTTGTCAAAATTAACACAGGCTTGAACTAATATGGACATTATTATTGAACTTTTTGAGAAGGGAAAAACAGAAATCAGAAATCATTACCTCTCTGCAGCGGTGGTCAGTTTTAACTGTGAAGAGGTTTTTGCATGGAGCACAACCTTTGAAGAAGGAATCATGTTTCTTCTTCTTCCTTCTGCCGTTCTTGGCCAGTGGTGTAGAAAAAGTTTCAAAAGGTTCATGTACTTCTCAATAACTACAAACAAATCTGTGCAGTCAGCCTGTTTCAATGGTTTCAAGCAGGATAGACGGCAACAGTGAGTATATTTGCAGCAATTTTCAGTCAGCATTAATATATAATGCGCAATGATTAATACGTGGCTTTGACTATACTTCTATTCAATATAGCATTTTTTATGGGGAGAGATAGCATTTATCAGTTTTTCAGTGTTAATTTTAGAGAAAAAGGGGTCTGTTCTCACAACATATAATACATTTACAACAGCAATGGAAAGTGCTTATTCACAGTTAATGCTTATTTCCACCACAGATTTACATTAGGTATGCGTTGGCATTTTTTCATTTTTCGTTGAAACATCTGCATAAACATGCACAACATGTGAATATAGATGAATGTCAGCAACACCCAATTTAAGCTGAGAAAGAAGTTTGATCAATTGTGCAAAATTATAAAAGCAACCAATTGTAAAACATTCTATTATATAATATATTTATATATAATAGTAGATTAATTCTTCCTTGAATCTGCAGTTTTCAAAGAAACTCATTCGACCTCCTACATGGAGAGAAGGATGTCAGAAAGCAGGCCATGAAAGGCAGACAAGTGTTCAAAATAGTCATTAGTCACAGTAAGAAGGAGAAAAGGAGACCTGGACATCTGGCTGTAAGCACTCAATAAACTTCACTTCATGATCACTGCTTAGAACATCTCCAGATACACTCACAAGAATCACAGGGTCAACTACTTACTCATACAATGATAGCAAAAAACTTTCAAACTCCACGCCACAAGTAATGCTAGAGTTACTTGAATTTTTTGTTGAGGGAATTCCACTGCCAGAAGTAGACAATGTCACAGACCCCAGAGTAGACTGGGTCCTGAGTCAAGTCAAGCCTGTCACTACTGGAGAGAACATGTACATGCATACAGTAAGGTCCATATGTATTTGGACATTGGCATGATTTGTTATTTTGTGTCTTTCCTGCATTGCAGCCTGAATATCACTTTCCAAACAGAAGCCCCGCCCCCTTGGGGCGATTTCAGTCAGATTGAAAATCGCCCCAGGCGCTCTTATAGACTTACATGTTGAGATTCTTTTTTCAAATTTTGGACCCTACAATTCATTTCTATGGGCTCCGGGAGGGCTTGCCCCAACGTGATTTTGTCATACACACTGATGCAGTGCGTGTCTTTCCTGCATTGTGGAACTAAATAATGACTATAGACTTCATGTGCAAACTCACCTAAAATTTGAGGGTATTTTCAGATGTATCAAGTACAGCATGTGGTAATTATGGCTGTTAACAGATAGCTTATTTCATACAGCCAGAAATTATTGGACAAGCTCCTATAAACCTCAATAAAATGGTTACATTTAGTACTTGGTTGCAGATTCTTTGAATGTAATGATGAAACAAAACATATCCTCACCCTAAAGCTGAAAGTCTGCACTTTAAACTCCTAATCTCTGTCCAAATAGATATTGACCTATCTGTATAAATCCTAAATCAACTGTACACCGTACTGAGCTGTATTATACTCAGAGCAGCACTGTGTATGTGCTTTTTCATTTGTAATCAAAAGTATGAGATCTTTCTCTTTTCTGTAACATTCTCAAGTCTTCAGACATGTTTTCTGGGAAATCAAATTTTCACTGTTATTGATCACAGGGAACCATAAACACAAGGAGTTCTGTTGTTCAGCTTAAATCTTTCAATGTATTCTGTGTAACAACTCTAAATGTATGACTTCAGTTCTGTGGTTATGCACAAGCAGCTGGCCTAAGAGACTGTTTTGAGTGCAAGGGAGAGTGAATACAATTCTATGTGCCTCAGTTGTTTCAGTAAAAGGTCTTCTCTTCCTAGACCTGGTATCACCACAAGTCCGTGCAGTCTTTGGACTGGGACTTCGATCTCTTCCACTGCATTAGGACTGTCTGTTGACACACACACACACAAAGTGAAGACCAGTTGCTGAAAGGAAAGATGTGTTCATGCCTGTGTAGCTCAGGTTAATTGTATTTCCCATGAACACTACTTATACAGTGCCTTGCAAAAGTATTCACCCCCCTTGGCCTTTTACCTATTTTGTTACATTACAACCTGTAATTTAAATGTTTTTTAATGTGAATTTTATGTCATGGATCTGCACAAAATAGTCTAAGTTGGTAAAGTGAAATGAGACACTTGTGTTCATCCACCGTTCAGACCTGCTGCACCTGAACTGTGAAGTGGTGATATCTGGTCATGGAGCACCATCAAATCCATCATCTTCAAATGGAAAGAACATGGTACCCCAACAAACCTGCCAAGAGAGGGCCGCCCACCAAAATTCACAGATCGGGCAAGGAGGGCATTAATCAAAGAGGCAGCACAGAGACCAAAAGTAACCCTGAAGGAGTTGCAGAGTTCCACAGTAGAGAGTGGATTATCTGTCCATAGGACCACTATAAGCCGTACACTCCATAGAGCTGGACTTTATGGAAGAATGTCCAGAAAAAAGCCATTACTTCAATATTAAATATTCAATATTCCTTTATTAGTCCCACAAGGGGAAATTCCAGTTTGCAGCAGCACCAATAAAGGTGGATAGAGTAGTGTAACAAGTGCATGCAAATTAAAAACAGTAAGTATATACAATGTGTCTTAGTGTGAAAAATAAGGAGGCACGTTTTGAGTTTGCCAAAAGGCATGTGGGCAACTCCCCAAATGTATGGAGGAAGGTGCTCTGGTCAAAATTGCACTTTTCAGCCACCAAAGAAAACGCTATGTCTGGCGCAAACCCAACACATCCCATCATCCCAAGAACATCATCATTTTTCAGCATTAGGGACTGGGGAACTGGTCTGTTTTGAGCGAAAGATTAATGGTGCTAAATACAGGGATATTCTTGAGCAAAACCTGCTTCAGTCTGCCTGTGATTTGAGACTGAGATGGAGGTTCACCTTCCAGCAGGACAATGACCCGAAGCATACTGCTAAAGCAGCTCTCGAGTGGTTCAAGGGGAAACATTTAAATGTGTTGGAATGGCCCTAGTCAAAGTCCAGACCTCAATCCAGTTGAGAATCTGTGGTCAGACTTGAAGATTGCTTTTCACAAGCGAAAACCATCCAACATGAAGGAGCTGGAGCAGTTTTACCTTGAGGAATGGGCAACAAATCCCAGTGGCAAGATGTGGCAAGCTCATAGAGACTTATCCAAGGCAACTTGCAGCTGTAATTGCCACAAAAGGTGGCTCTACAAAGTACTGACTTTAGGGGGGTGAATAGTTATACATACTGAAGTTTTCTGTTATTTTGTCCTATTTGTTGTTTGCTTCATAATAAAAAAAAAAAATCACATCTTCAAAGTTGTAGGCATGTTCTGTAAATGAAATGATGCAAACCCTCAAACAATCCATTTTAATTCTTGGTTGTCATGCAACAAAATATGAAATGCCCAGAGGGGTGAATACTTTTGCAAGCCACTGTATGTTTGCCATGTGCCATGTGGAAGGGAGCTTGTCTGGGTTATTGTTGGTTGGATATGGTATTTGCACTCCACTATTCTTAAAATATACAATTACACATTGTTTCAGTGAAGCCTATAAGGAAATATACAGTTGCCAGTTTATTAGGTACACTGGGCCAAAAGTAAGGCAATCTAGCAGTCCTGCAATAAATTTTTATTGTTAAGAGGCATGGATTCAATGTGATTATTTTGGAGGGTACAGGTAGTGGTTTCTGACAAGTACATACCTTGTTGCTTTTTGGATTCTTTGTAGATAAGAGTCTCAATGGTTTCACACATCCGCTCTTGAACAGAAAATTATATTAAATAATTAAGAAGAAGAGGTACTTTATTAATCACAACACAACATGCACATGCCATGCTTCCGTGAACACAACAACACAACATGCACATGCCATTCCTCATTTAACCCGCCCGGGGACCCACTTCCTTCTTGTCACCATTTGGTCAGGTGGTGATCTTCTTGCATGTTTAGTGGGGGTTTTTCATGGAGGATACCCCGGGTGAACACGGGAAGTACATGAAACACAGAAAGGCCCCTTTCTTCGAGATAAAGGGCAGCAGGCACCGAAGGCATGGTGGAGGACATGCCCCCCCAGCGTCCAGAGCGCCCCAGGCGGGACTCGAACCCGGGACCTTCTAGCTGTGAGGCAACAGTGTTACCACTGGTCCACCATGCCAACTAACTATCTGCAGTTATACGTTTTTTTTTACTGTGATCATCCACATTTATGTTGCTAATGTTATCACCCATCACTGATGGACTGCCGAACAAATGGTGCCTATTAAGACTGAATTGAGATCAGAATTAAGCTTGCATATCATTTTAATGGGGGAGACTGGGATGAATGCTGAGCTGAACTCCAGAAACAACAATCTGATAGGTACTGTTACATTTAAGGTGTGTGAACACTGAGTGGAGAACAGTGGAGATGGTATCCTCTGTGGATCTGTTGGTTCTAAATGCAGACTGGTGAGGGTCAAGATGGCTGATATTTTGTCTTTGATGTGCTGGAAAACTAGTTTCTCAAAGCACTTCATCAGAATGGGGGTCAGTGCCACAGGGTTTTTACAGGGCATTTGTGTTGTGGTTGGTTGTGTTTTCTATATGAGCAGCATGTCTCTGTATTTGGCTGTGTCTGTTGTGATGTTGTGGGTATGGAGTGTGACTCTCTGACGGTGGCGTCAGAGAGAAGGATGCTGACTAAGCTACGGACTATCTTGGACAATGTCTCACACCCACTTCATGATGTGCTGGTCGGGCACAAGAGTTCTTTCAGTGAGAGACTCATCCCACCAAAATGCAAGACCGAACGCCACAGGAAATCATTCCTGCCTGTGGCCATCAAACTACAACTCCTCCCTCTGAATGGCCCTTGTCTCAGTTTATATATTTGGTTAGTTATCTGTATATATATTTTGTATATATATTTTGTTTATATACATATTTATATTTTTTTTCTCGTTTAATTGCACATATGTTTATCTCCTTACATGTTTATCTCTTCTTTCTCTTCTATATCTCTTCTATCTCTTCTTCATCTCTTCTATTTCTTCTATTCTTTGAAGGAGCACTGTAACAAAAGCAATTTCCCCCGGGATCAATAAAGTATATCTGATCCTGATTCTGTTTCTGAGATTGCACTCTTTGTTATGGTTAGCAAGCCATTTTCACAGCTTTCTCTCAGCCATCACTCATTCTATAATTTACACATTTACTGTTGATGCTCTAAGGTTTTTTAACTAGTCCGTGCAAGCAAGAACATATCCTTCCCCACACATGCCTCCCTCCACTGGCTCCCTGTCAGTTATAGATTCCATTTTAAAGCCTGATTGCTTGTTTTTAAAGTACTTCATAGCTGTGCCATCTTACCTGTTTGTTTTTTCAACTGCCAAGACCAATGCCACAGAAAAAGAGAATTGCAACACACCATAGACTTCTGATGGAATTGTGGAATGTGGAAGTAACACACCTCATGGCAACAGATAGTACCAAGAGATTCAGTGCTGGACCTCATCCATTTTCAGTGTTTCCCAAGCATGGTCACTGGAAATTAACTGCATTTTTGACATTTCAACAAACATTTCAATGGTGGTATTTTACGTATTTTAGTTAGATTATAATTGCTGTTACATAATAGGAGCAATGCTTCACTAGCTGCAGTTACCAGATATCAGTTGCAATCCCCAGCATTCAGCAAACTTGTATGTGGATGACACCACCATCATCTGTTTTGTGAACAGTGTTAATTTTGTCAACGAAAATTCCGACGATAAGTATTCATTGACGTCATTTTATTGTATGATTAAATTGTAACGACAACGTAAATGAAAAAAATCTTGATAACAAAAATTACAGCGAAATCTCTGTTCACTATGCCCTGACGAGAGAAGATGAGACGAAATCTCTGTTCATTATGCCCTGATGACTAAAGACGAGACGAAAAGTTGACTGTATTCCGGCGGACAACCTGGTTGTTTTCATTTTTAACAAATCACTTCTGCAAGTGCAAGTCAAATTCTCTCACTGCCCCATCTCATTGGATGTGTTTTCCCCCTTGCTTGGTGCATGCCAGGTGCATGTCGGGTACCTGCTGGTAGATAACAACAAGGCAAGCTAACGTACATATGTCTAAGTTAGGTGGCTAAAAGCTGAAAGAAACAATTTTAGCTGCTGCTGGCCACTAAAAGGGGAGTGCCTAGTCTTCACCAGCATGTCAGGTGGGAAGGAAGAGAAGGAAGAGGAGAGACGACCCCCTATATATATATATATATATTCTCTCTAAGTATTTACATCCATTTTGCCTCTGATAAAACACACAACATGACAATGAAATGAAATTCCCAAATTCTTCCCACAGTATTTTACTGTAGAAATACCATGGCAGCACTGATGTCTGACAGTCTTTAAACTTCTTCAGTCTTGGAAAGCACAACCTGAAACATTTTAAAGTTTGTAAACAAATCAAAACTGACTCACCAGTGTGTTTTTATTTTAAGGGAACAGATTACAAAAAGTGGAAATGCGCTCCAAGAGTTCATCACTGTTAAAGCCATAAGTAAAAATATCCAAAACTTTAGCACAATGACTAAAAAATTCATGAGTTCATCTTAAAGTAGTTCACCGTGAAACCAGCCATGAACCATGAATATTGCTGCACCTGAGTGTGTATCATTGGTGTGTGAGTCTATGTGTGAGTCCGGGCAGAAGACCTATTAATAAAGTCCTCATAGACAATATTGGAAATATTAATTGCAATTATTTGAAATAATATGACTATATATTTTGATTTAATGTCATTATCACCTCTGGAAATACACTCAGTACCATAATGTGTGCCCTAATACAGGATATTTGTTTTGGGATTCTTTTGTGTTATGTAAAAGGCATTTCTGTGTTTTTGTTTCTGTATTTAGTTGCATTTTCTCCCTTTGCAGCTTTTTGTTTCTGAATGCTGTACACATATTGTCAATTTAGTGAATATGGTTTCCTCATTTGCTTGTGTTTTGTCTGTTAACATGTTTTCTAAGTTGCAATTGAGATCATAAGGCCGCAGTACTTATCAGCCTTTAAAGGGATGTGCCGTGTGTATGCCATCTATGCCTCATGTACTTTGACCTGTGTACCAGGCTATGAGATCCATGGGATGGAGAAGATCCCTGAAAAAGGACCAGCACTGATAGTGTACTATCATGGAGCCATTCCCATCGACTACTATTATTTTCTGGCCAATGTTATCATCCAGAAGGGACGTACCTGTCACTCTGTAGCTGACCACTTCCTCTTCAAGATCCCAGGTACTCACCCTGTTTCACACAAGCACACACGCATGCATACACTACCAATATGCACAAGTACTGCTGATCTCATTATAAGTGCAGTGTATGTTTTGATTTACTTTTCTTTTTTTCTTTTTTTTTTTTAGTTCTGGTAGCTTCTTTTACACAAATTAGGGTTTAGCTAAAAGTGAAACATTTAATCTGTAACTGCAACTTTATCCACTGTTTTATTAATTTAATTTACTTTAATTTACTAATTTCATGTATATATATTTTAATGTGTGTGTTTATAGAGATAGGCGATACAAAGAGAGAGATACAAATATTTTTCACCGTAAAGTGTATTATGTTAATAGTGACGAAGGGAGAAAGACAGAAAGAAGAAGACGACTTTACTTTATTGATCACCACACAACATACGCATGCCAACACCACAACAACACACTACATGCACATGCAGTGCTTTTTTTGATGAAATTATTCCTCCACATTTGACCCATCCTGGTAAGTCCTTCCTCCAGGGCAGACCAGGAGTGGTGGGCTGCCAGCCGACAGCGGTGCCCTGGGACCCAGTTCCTTTTGTCACCATATGGTCAGGTGGTGATCTTCTTGCATGTTTTTAGTTGGTGTTTTTTGTGGAGGACACCCCAGGTGAACACAGGGAGAACATTCAAACTCCACACAGAAAGGCCCCTTTCCTCGAGATAAGGGGCAGCAGGCACCAAAGGCTTGGTGGAGGACATGCCCCCCAGCGCCCACAGCGCCCCAGCAGTGAGGTGGTACCACTGTACCACCGTGCCACCTAAAGAAGAGAAAAACATCACTGTCATCCAAGGACAAAAAGAGGGATAGATTAAGTGTAGCAATCGTCAAAATTATAAGACTATAGTTCACACCCAAATTAATCAGAATGTTCTTTTAATTTTATTCTTTCAGTTTTTCTGTTCAGTGTGAACCTGCTGAGTGTTTGAGTTGACTTTTTCTGTGTCCATTTATAGCTGTTAACCAAATGTAGGGAAAAACAAACCATAGAGAAAGAATGTTGCCCTTACACCAGGATCAGATTACATGATATCAGTCAGATAATTGTTCAGCTAAACTGACATGAGGCTTGAGGAATAACAGAGTGTCAGGTGTGACATTCCCTGGCTTTATTCTGTGTAATGTGTCATAGTGGAAGACAGCCTCATCTGGGGTGCCTCACATTGTCTTGAAAAAAGACTGTCTATTATCTATTTTGACCAATTCTACAACATGGTGGTGACTAATAGGAGCACAGAACAGTCCAGGTCATTACACCAATTTAATCTCACCTGTGGCTGTGACATCACCCTCTGCACTTTCTATTGACTGGGAGGGGAAAAGACAGAGTCTACCTTTACCACCACAGTGAGATCACCTAATGTTACACAACAACCATCTCAAAAGACAATCATCCTGTAGTCTGACCCTGGCCTTAGCCCTCAAAAATCTTACCCAGTAAACATGTGACTGTGTGTTTGAAATTAACTCCCAGTACTTTTTGTTGAGAATGTTAGAAGACACATTTTCAAACCCATGACATACCTTTACCTTTGGGTTCAAGTATATGTGTAGGTATTTTTTCCCCACACTTCTTTATTACCAGCTTAACTTTTCTTCCCCCCCTCCCCTTTCTTATTCTACTGCATCCTTATTTTATTTCATCCAATCCCATTCCTCCAGGTTTCAAGTTACTGTTGGAGGTGTTCAGTGTGATGCATGGTCCTCAGGAGGAGTGTGTGCGGGCTCTGAGGAACGGTCACCTGTTAGGGATTTCTCCAGGAGGAGTACGGGAGGCTCTGTTCAGTGATGAAACATACCCTCTTCTCTGGGGCAAACGCAAAGGCTTTGCCCAGGTTGCCATCGACTCACAAGTGGTGTGTCGTCACTCCTGAAATCTACTGTGACTGTCTTTCAGCACTTTTATGAAATGCCTGGAGTGCATGACATTCTTGATCATTATAGCAGATTAGAAATTTCACTTACTGTTAGTTTGTCACATTGTTTCCCAGTACACTTGCAGATACATAATATTTCCAGTTTATGTATGTTTAAAATGTTTTTGGGTGCATTAACAGACTGTTGCAACACTACTCTTCATGGCCAGTCTGCCACCTTCTGCACATGACTATCTTTTCTAAACTTTACATTTTGAATGTGGAAATCCTGTTATTTAATGTTTGGTGTTTATCTATTACTTTGCTTAGTGGAGGACATAACCTACATGCACTTACTATTTTCAAATTTTTCATGTATCACATTGTTTTTATTCTGACATATTAACTAGATACACATCTATTTTATTAGCTCATTATAAGAAAATTGTCAAGAGTAGTATAATTTCATTAAGTATTTGGATAGTCAATACTGTCTGAAAATTACTTTGATCAGATTGTCCTACATAGTTGAACATTGCATTACCAACTACATCTATGAATTAAAGTATTGTGTGTTTTCACTGACATGTACAGTGAGCTGACCAGCTGAAGTGTCTGATACAGGCCTTTGTGTGGTGCTTTCAGGCTGGCACAAAATAAGACATACACGTATTGCTAGACAAGTAGCCATCTTTTTTTTGTTATTGTTTGCATATGCACATGTATTAAATAGCTAAAGCATAATGTGTCATGGGGTTATGAGAAACATTTCAGATTAGTATTGCTTTTTTGCCATTTTCAAATCTTCATCACATTTACTCTTATTAGCATATATGGATTGTTCTGAAAACAGTTAACAAAACTCTCCATGTTAGAATTCTGCAGTGTACAAAGCCCTCCTCTCTAATCTTCTCTTCTTGTGGTTTCTCTTTCAGCCAATAATTCCGATGTTTACTCAGAATGTGCGTGAAGGATTCAGATCTCTCGGAACACTCAGTAAGTATAGAAGAAAGTTAAAATCAGAAAGACTGACTGTATCACTGATGGGCACACAATTTGAAATTCACACAGGACACAAATACATAGGAAGACACAGCACAGGACATTCCATACACAGTAGAAAAAAATCATTGTTTTCTTGGGTCTACATGTAGAGTTCTGCACAAGAAAAAAAAACAGAAAAACAGAGTGTACTGACCTGACAGAGGTCAGGCACACTCATTCCACCAATTTATTAACTGCCCCACCAGAGGCAACACCATACTGGACCTACTGTATGCTAATGCAAAGGATGCATACAGTGCCACAGCCCAGCAGAATGGGATGTGTTGTGTGAGCCACAAGGGGAAGACATCAACAGCTTGACAGAGGGCTCACCCCGCACAGTGGTATTTTCGTGTAGCGCAGGCAGGCGCGCAGCGCACTTGGTATTTCGGTAAACCGAGGCGCACAGAGGTACGCCAGGATGGGCGTTACGGCGCAATAGGGGGAGGTGTCGGCAGGATCAGCTGACGGATTTGGATTTTTGGTCCATTTTGGTCCATGGTGGCGATGTAAAAATGCGCTGAAAGCTCACCACCCCAGACCTAGTCAACTCTGTGCACCAGCGGCGCGCTGCTGGGCAAGTGGATTTTCGTAAACCGCCGGAGTCGTGCGCCTGCGTCACCAATACCTCACAGGCAGGTTTCCACAGTGTCTGGCATTTCACTGCAATCAATAATTAGCAACAGCCACGATTCAATGCAACTGTCTGAGTCAGCACATAACACCACTTTGCACTACGTGTATAGTCATTGCAATTATGTATCTAGTCATTTGCAATTTCTGTTTATAGTCATTGCAATTCTGTTCATTTACCTCGGATTTGTTTATTTATTTATCTTTGATTCTTTAAATTGTTCTTTGTTTGATATTGTTGCTTTTTTAGATATCTTTTTATCTTGGCATTCTCATGGACGGCAAAGTAAGAATTTCATTGTACTAGGAAACTTGTTTCTTGCTGTGCATATGACAATGAAACACTTTGACTTTGACTTTGACATCGACATCGACATCCAGGTGATCTGTGACTCAAATTTCCTGGTGACAAACGTGTATGCCAATTTCCCCAGGTCGACACATGACTCATTCATCCTGGCGAATTCTAGCATCCCTGCAGTCTTTCAGGGGGACACCCCTCTGGATGGGTGGCTGCTAGGTGATAACGGCTATCAACTGAAAGCGTGGTTTATTACGCCATATATCACACCTTCAACAAGACAGCAGCGTGGTTTTAACAGTGTTTTCAGCAGTGCTCGGTCAGTCATTGCACGCACATTTGGGGTTCTCAAAATGCGTTTTAGATGTCTGGACCAGACAGGTGGTTCATTAACATACAGCCCTCAGAGTGTGTCGGTGCATTCTTCGGGGCAGTTTCCTGTGCAGGCTCAGTCGTCCTCGAAACTTGCCATGCGCCTCGCCAGCGGCATTGTTAAAGGTGAGGTGAGGAGCTGGTGTGATTGATGAAGATTGGACTCGGCTGTGTCAAACCCACTCCATGCCTTCTCCCCTCCCTCCTTCCGAGTTGTGCCACTGGGTGGGACTGAGATGAGAAGGGGGAGTAGTTGCACCTGCAGCGCAGTGCATGAAAATACCAAAGTCTGTGCCGCCACGCCCCATCGGCGAAGCGGACCTGACTTTGCGCCGCGCCTCTGCCGTGCCGGCGGTGGAAACAAAAATAGACCATACTGCCAACCCGCACTGTATGCTGCTTTTCCATCAACAAGCCTTGGATCACTAGTGACCTGAAAAGTCTGCTTAATAGGAAGAAACAAGCCTTTAGGTCAGGGGACAGAAAAGAACTGAGGAGTGTTTAGCACAAGCTGAGGGAGAAGATGAGGTACAGCAGAGGTGCTTACAGGAGGAAGCTGGAGGGCAAACTCCAGCTGAACAGAGTGAAAGATGTGTGGACAGAAATGAAGGAGATCATGGGGCTCAAGGCAAGAGACAGACCAGCAGCCGACAGCCTTGAGGGGGCCAATGAGCTAAACCACTTCTTCAACAGGTTTAGCTCACAGCCAGGAGTGGCCTCGCATTCCCCAGCCCCCTCACACCTCACCACTGTCCACAATGGCCTCCAAAACCCCCCTCTGCCCAAGCTTTCTCTCTTCAACCCTCAACCCCCCCGGTGATCCCTCCCTTGAACTCAACTCCCACATCCCCCACCATCCCCCACAGCACCTCCTCCACTAGCACCATTCCCTGCCTGAGATGCTGCACCTGGGCAAGGCTGCTGGCCTGATGGCATTAGTTCCAGAGTCCTGAGGACTTGTGACAGACAGCTGTCCGTGATCCTGGGACACCTCTTCAACCTGAGCTTGCGCCTGCAGAGAGTCCCGGTGCTGTGGAAGACGTCTTGCATGGTTCCTGTTCCGAAGAGGAAGTCTCCATCCGCCCCTAACAACTACCACCCTGTTGCCCTTGCATCACTCATGATGAAGGTGCTGGAGAGGCTTGTTCTTGCTCACCTCAACCCCATCTGGGTGTGGACGACGCCATCCCATACCTGCTGCAGCGTGCTCACTCCCACCTGGATTGTAGCGGAGGCACTGTGAGGATCACTTTCTTTGATTTCTCCAGTGCATTTAATATCATCCAGCCACTGCTCCTGGGTGAGAAGCAGCAAGTGATGGGAGTCGACGCACCCATTATCTCCTGGATTACTGACTACTTGACAGACAGATCACAGTCTGTTTGACTGGGCAATGCTTTGTCTGAGACTGTAGTACAGAAAGTGGTACAGGAGCGCCACAGGGAACTGTTTTGTCTCCTTTTCTCTTCACCTTGCACACCTCAGACTTCCAGTACAACACCTCATGGTGCCACTTACAGAAGTTTTCAGACGACTTAACGGTGGTGGAGTGTATAAAGGATGGACGAAAGGAGGAATACAGAGCAGTGGTGGATGATTTTGTGGAATGGTCTGGTAGAAATCACCTGCTGTTTAATGTGGCCAAGATCAAGGAGATGGTGATTGATTTCAGAAGGAACAGGACACAACCACACAAGAAGTTTGGTGGGGCTGCTCTGCTGGCAACCGTGACTCATGCTGCTGCTGTTTTTTCTGCCTTTTTAAGTGTTTTTTTGTCATCTGATCATCTTATTTTATTGGTCTGTGTTGTGTGACTGTAAGAAGTTTGTGTTGGACTGACCACCATGGTGACTTTTGTACAAGGATTATTTCTGGCGCTGATTGTTTTGGAATTGTTGGCATCCTGTCAAACAGCTGCTCATACATGCGCAGAGACGAAGCTGCCACTGTGTTACTCCAAAAACACACTGCGGTCCCTCCATCCTTTGGGATCAGCCCCAACGGCTGATCTGCCCGATGATGTGGAAATACAACTGGCTAGTGGCAGACAATGGCGGAGTGGCAGAAGAGGGGTAATAAGGCAGCATCTCCAGCGAAGAGGAAACAGACCACCGCTGTCCAGCCTGTTACTCAGCAACGTCAGATTGCTGAAGAGCAAAATGGAGGAGCTCCGTGTTAACAGCAAAGTTTGCTTCGAGTACAGGGAATCAAGCGTGATGGTGTTCACAGAAACTTGGCTCCATCTAGATATTCCTGACTCTCTCATTGAGTTGGAGGGTTTCTCTCTCAGCCAAGCAGACAGAACAGAGCTGTCAGGGAAGAGCCGAGGGGGCGGGGTCTGTCTGTTTGTGAATGACAGCTGGTTTAGGAATTACACTGTGAGAGAGACTGTATGCACAGCCGATGTAGAACTACTATGCCTGTCACTGAGACCCTTCTACCTTCCAAGAGAGTTTGGAAATGTTTTGATATGTGCTGTGTATGTTGCCCCCAGTGGAAAAGTGGCTGGAGTTGCTACTCAAATAGCAGACTGCGTTCACCAACAACTACAATGCACACCCGGAGCCCCAGTTGTGATTCTTGGGGATTTTAACCATTGCAAGCTGGAACTATCTCTCCCTGGATTCGAACAATATGTGACCTGTGACACACGACACCATAGAGTTTTAGATAAATGTTATGGAAACATAAAAAACACATACACTCCAAAACCACTGCACCCGCTGTCAAACTCTGACCATAATAATGTCCAGTTAATTCCAATTTATAAGGCTGTTTTGAAAAGGAGCAAGCCATAGACTGAGACAGTGACAGTGTGGGACAAGGACAGCATAGAGACACTGAAAGGATCCTTTCTTTGCACAGACTGGGACATATTTTCTAATTTGGAGATTGATGAGCCCACTGAAGTAATAACAGACTACATACATTTTTGTCTAGACAATGTGGTCACTAAAAAGGACATTACAGTGTACCCTAACAATAAGCCTTACATAACCAAGAGCATAAAGGACTGTATTAACAGGAAAAAGCTGGCTTTTAAAAATAATGACAGAGCAGGACTGAAAATGGTGCAAAGAGAACTCAACCAGAGGCTGGAGGAAGCCAGAAAACATCACAAGGACACAATAGAGCTCACTTTCATGTAAATGGATTCAAAAGCTGTGGGACTCTATGAAAGCCATTGCAAATATGAATACCACTAAGAAGCGCTTCAGTACTGATTATGATCTGGGGAAAGCAAATGAACTGAATGACTTTTTTCTCAGGTTTGAAAACCATGACTTTTCTGAGGAATGCAGTAATGTAATGGGAACTATTTTAAGCTGCAGGATTGTAACTGACCCACACAAGATTCAGTCCATCTTTAAATGTGTGTACTAAAAAATCCACTGGCCCGGATGGCATTTCTGCACTGGTCTTAAAAGCATGTGCAGAAGAGCTCACTCCAGTTTGGTGCCCCATCTTCCAGCGGTCTATGGATTCACACACTGTTCTTGCCCTCTGGAAGAAATCCACCATAGTTCCTGTAGCTAAGAAATGGTGTCCAGCTGCTAACAATGATTTTAGACCTGTGGCCCTGACTTCAATTGTAATGAAAAGTTTTGAGAAATGCATGTTGTCTATGCTTAAGGCAGAGGTTAATTTGGCACTTGACCCATACTAGTTTGCTTATAGGCAGGGGAGAGGTACTGATGATGCCATCAACAGCATCACCCACTTCACTGTCAAGCACTTGTAATGCCCAAAAGCATTACCCTAACCCTATGTATGGATTTTATTTATTGATTTTAGTTCAGCTTTTAACACACTTCAACCCCATCTCCTCATCTCAAAACAGAGGCAGACGAGTGTTCACCCTTTTTTAATCAAGTGGTATTTTTCCTTTTTAACCAATCGAAGTCAGCAGGTAAGAATCAATAACACCCTCTCAGAGTACAAATCAATCAGCACAGGTGCCCTGCAGGGTTGTGTCAGCTCCCAGGTCCTTTTTACACTTTACACAAATGAATGTACAAACAGCCACCCCAGGAACCTTGCTTTTAAATTTTCTGATGATACTGCCATCCTCAGCCTACTGCACAAAGATTCAAGCCCTACAGCCTATTTCTCTGAAATAGAACACTTTGTGCAATGGTGTGATGCTCACCATCTCATCTTGAATGAACTAAAAACTAAACACATGGTCTTAGACCTGAGATCAGTAGAGGACTACAGTCCTGTTGTCATACGTGACTCACCCATTGAGCAGGTCAGCTCATATAAGTGTCTCGGAGTTCACTTAGATAACTCTTTTAGTTGGAATGTCCATGTGGCAAGTCTGTATTCCCGTTTCAGCAAAGACTGTATTTCTTGCACAGACTGAGACTATGGTGTGGACAAAAGCATCATGTTTTTATTTTACCAGGCGGTACTGGAGAGCTTGGTCCGATATGGGATGTCAGCCTGGTATGGCAACTTTGCTGTAAAGCTGAAAACCAAACTGACTCGCTTGGTGCACACAGCCATGAAGGTGATGGGAAGAAGTGATTATCAGACCTTGCAGTCCATTTATGAACAAACTGTTCTTAGGCAAGCCCAGAGGATAGTGACTGAGCCATCCCATGTTCTTCATTTAGAATATGAGCTCCTACCCTCAGGCAGACGATATAGAGTCCCCAACTGCAAACTCAACCGCTTTAAGAATTCATTTGTTCCAACCTCCATCAAATTCCTGAACAATGCTGCTTAAGGCCGATGATTGTGCAGTAATTTTTATAGTGCTTTTATTATGATGATCTTTTAGCATATGTTTTTTCCATTTGTGTATGTATGTGTTGTGGCATTTATGGCACAGTTGCTGAGTCGAAGACAAATTTCCCTAAGTGGGACAATAAAATGTATTGTATTGTATTGTATTGTATAACCACTGTGTATTCTGTGGTGGAGGATTACAAATACCTCAGAGTGCACCTTGACAGCAGACTGAACTGGAAACCTAACATCAACGCTGTCTACAAGAAGGGGATGAGCAGACTCTATTTCCTGAGGAAGCTCAGATCATTCAATGTGTGCAGCAAGGTGTTGGAGATCTTCTACCAGTCTGTTGTTGCCAGTGCACTCTTGTTTGCTGCAGTGTGCTGGGGGAGCAGCATTGGAGCTGGCGACACCAACAGACTGAACAAACTGATCAGGAAGGCTGGCTCCATTATTGGCTGCAAATTAGACACTTTTGAGAAGGTGGTGGAGAGGAGGATGCTGGACAGACTGTTATCCATCATGGATAACCCAGAACACCCTCTTCCCCACCTCATAGACAGAGTAGTGCTCCTTCTCCAATAGACTGCCCCAGCTCCGCTGTCACAAGGACCACTTCAGGAAATCTTTCCTGCCACAAGCCATCACACTTTACAACAGTAATTTAAATATTTAATCCACCAACCTCACAAACCCAATATTCAGTGTTAACACATTATTTGCACTACTGCAATATTGCACAATACTGTTTATTGTTTACATGTATTTATTACTTGCACATATTTTTTCTGGTACATACTTTTTAGCTCTCTCTCTCTCTCTCTTTAAGAACTGATGTTAATATTTGTTTATACACTTAGTTAAATTTTATATATTTTACATAGTTATATTTTGCTGCTATTCTGTTTATATAATTAGTTGTATTTTTAAGAACACTCTTTTATCTTAGTTTTATTCTATGTTTATGTGTATTGTTTAACCTGCTGCTGCAACAAAAGAATTTCCCAAATTGGGATCAATAAAGTTCAGTCAAAGTCTAAGTCTTATTTATCCATGTAACATGCCCTCTTTCTGGCTCTTTCTATCCAGAATGTTTCCGCTGGGTGTATGAGAGGTTTCGTCTCCCTGTAGCTCCTGTTTATGGTGGATTTCCTGTGAAATTTCGAACCTTCCTTGGTGATCCCATTCCTTATGACTCCAACATAAGCGCTGCAGAGCTGGCAGAGAAAGTGAGTGAGTTAAAGTTACTGTACTGTTAAGGAATTTCTGTCTTTCTTACCTACCTTCTTTTTTGTTCTCTTCATAACTAATTTTCATAACTAATTTGTATGAGCATTGACCATTATCCAGTCATTGTTAAAAACAGTGGGGTGTCATGGTGGAAAAAACTGTTCTGTGCACAATAAATAATAATCTGAGCACCCAATGAAAACAATCTGAAAGCTCCACTGTAATTACCATAATAACGTGAAAGATCAGTTTTTACTGCTACTGTAACTTGACTGTATGAGTGAGTGTTAGCGGCAGATGAATAGTAATATACTAATATAATACTAAGAATACTTTCAAAAACAATTTTGACAAAAACAATTTATTTTTAACAATTTACAAAATGAGTGTAAGTGTAAGTGTGCTTAGAAGAATTGGTACTGTTTTGAAGGCAGAGGGTGGTCACACCATATGCTGATTTGATTTAGATTTCTCTTCATTCACTGCATTTTGTTAATTGATGAAAATAAACTATTAACACTTAGATTTTTGAAAGCATTCCTAGTTTACAGCATTTTTTCACACCTGCCTAAAACTTTTCTACAGTACATATACATATACATATACATATATATATATGTGTGTGTGTGTGTGTGTGTGTGTGTGTGTTCTTATATATGTTCTTATGACACACTGGTAAATGGACTGTCTTTATATAGCACTGACAACCACTCGAAGCCCTTTCACGACACAAGTCTGCATTCACCAATTCACACACACATTCGTACGGCAGCTAAGTCACCTGTTCATTATGAGTGTTATCCATTCACACACACTCACACACCGATGGCACAGCATCGGCAGCAATATGGGGTTCAGTATCTTGCCCAAGGATACTTCAACATGTAGACTGCCGAGGCCAGGGATCGAACCAGCAGTGCTCTGATTAGTGGATGATGGTTCTACCTCCTGGGACCCCGCTCCATAACACTATAGGACTACTTAATGTGTTTCTTTCTGATAGAGTGACAACTATCGTGATTACATTTGAGGGGTGTCCTGTAGGATGTTTACAATAAGGTGAGTTGTTCCACACAAAACAATCATTGATATGTCTTGCTGCTGACTACGGTTTTTGCTCTGCAGGTGCAGCACGCAGTCCAGTCTCTGATAGACGAACACCAGCAGATCCCAGGGAACATCTTGAGAGCCTTGTTGGAGAGATTTCACACCAAACACAAAGACCATTAACAAAGTGTCCGATGTGTGACCTAAACGACTCAGGTGGCTGCAGTGTGCACAGGTTTGGTGGCCTAACATGTTGGAATATTAGTTTTTTCACTGCCCCCAAACACCATTGACTGCAAGTGCAGAGGTTACTTTTACATACATACATGTTCTTTTTATTGCACCTTTCTGATATATATGTTCTTGTGTACATTGAACCCTTTTTCATCTGCTCATTCTCAGGATGAATCTGTTTAAAGCTAGACTTTCTGAGGTTGTGTTATTGGATGTGACAATAAGCAGACCTCAAAAACAATAAATGTTAAGATAATTATTTTTCCATTACACATGTGTACAATATCTTATGTTGTGTGTTCTGATATCCTTTGTCTTGATTAATTACAGTATTATCAGTTAATGATTGAATTGTGAGCGTTTTGATAGATGTAAGTGGTCATTGTAGCTGTTATCAGCTCAAATCTATGGGATTCCGGCAATTTCTTTATTGAAAATTATGATGGAAGTACATTTAGGTCAGCAAGAGATCCATAATGTTGGTTAGTCAATAAATCACTTTATTTTGTAACAGCACTTTAAGTATGCAATATGCACACCTTTAGTGTCACTTGAAACTAAATGATAAGGATTTTTTCTTCAGGTCTGATACCTCTAATTTCCTGGAACTTTTCCTAATAATTTCTTTAAAAAGAATCTGGTGTGTCACTGTCAATTCTTAGGACATGTCTTCCTTAGGCCTGGGTCAGACTACACAATTGTAGCCCAATTTTAGCCCGATTTTGTCATGGCCGACAAATTACCGGCATCCAGGCTGACAGTCGGTCATTTTTACTCGTGTAGTGTGACATTCAGATTCAGATTCAGATTCCTTTATTGATCCCCGAAATTGGGGAAATTGTTCTTGTTGCAGGTGCTCCACACAGGAATGAAATTACAAAGGAAAGAAAGGAGAAGAAAATATATATAAAAATCAAGTATAAAAACAAAACATCAATACAGAGAATACATACATATATACATAAATATACATATACACACACACACACACACACACACACACACACACACACACACACACACATACATATATATACACATGTGTATAGATATATACATACAACAAAATACAAAACAAAATATATATACTAAGAAAAAATATATACAGAAGGATGTGCAAAGGATGTGCAAAACTGAATTCGGAAATATGTATCTGTATAATATCAGGCAGTGAAAAGTGAGAAGTCAGTGAAAGTCCGTGAAAGTCCAAGGGCCATTCAGAGGGAGGAGTTGTACACATGCTTAAAAACCTGTGTGCAAGACACCCCGACACAAAGTATAGCATGTCAGAATTTCTTGTCTTGACTCTTGTAGTGTGAGATCTCCCACGATGTGTTCCTGAGTGTTGACCAATCAGGTAACAACGGAGAGGAGGAGGGATGGTGAGGTTGCTGCCGTCAGGTGGGAAAGCAAAGAGAGGAAAAGTACGTTGAGCTGTGGCAACAGTACCCCTGGCTATCTGACATTTCCTCGAGGGAGGAGGACCGAGTCAAAAAAGACAAATGTGGCAAGAAAGAGCCGAGGCGCTTCAGCCCAACGAGTAGCTGGCTGTGCTGTCATAACATTATCCCTGGACCTAACTGCCGGAATATGCTTATCATTAACTCCAGATCTGAGGGCAAAGTAGCCTGTTTGATGCAGCCAACACAGCCAAGCCGGCTCCTACCAAGACCCTGCAGTTTCTGGCAGTGAGATTGTTAAATCTGACATAGTGACAATTGTTAAAGACAAAAAAATCTTGTAGTCTGAAGCAGGCCTTACTAATTTGGTATTTTAGCTATGAGGAAGTGGGGGGGGGGGGGAATTATAAGGACAAGGAGAAAGTTCTCTCCCCACAGACATTAATGGCTGCTTATAACTCCCCCAACATAGGCTTTTCCAGTTATCATGTTACTGCTACAATCATTTCCTGAACACTTAAATGATTAGGTATTTACCAAACATGCAAACTGAACATGTCCATTTCCCAGTAATTAGCAATTTAATAGCAATACCAGCTAATTACACTAAGCTAATTAACCTGTAAAATTGTGTTTCAGTTTTTCTAAAGATTGGCCCTTGGTAATGAAAAAACGTTCCACAGTTATGTTATGTTATGTTATGTTATGACTTGTAGTCCTTTTGCTGAACTTGCGTCATATCACATTACACCACCTTCTGAATGAAGCATCTTAGCACATTGACAGTGACAGGCAGATGTGGTGTCTAAATAGTCTTTGGGACAGTCTGCAGGAACTTTTTCCAAATATATTTACCTTTATGTACATAAACCTATAGGCTGGACAAAATAACTAGATCACCTGACAATGAAATTCAATCCAGTACAACAGCTCTACAAAAAAAGAAAAACCTTAATAATTTTTATTGAGACTGTCACAGAGTATTGATTCATTTCTTGGTATTTTTGAAGATGTAATTTATGTTTTTTTAAATTACATTATTGCAAGGTGTTCCTGTTCCTTGTACACAGTTTCACAAATATGTATTGTTACTTCTAATATAATTGAGCATCATAATTTATCCAATGAAAGATACATGGTAAATAACTCATGGTATAATTAATTATAAATAAAATATACACTGGAAGACTTCAAATTCTGCTGAAATAATTTCTCAATGATTATTTAGTGTCCACAAACCATCAACTCTTAAAAGAGGGATTATTTCTGAAATGTCCAGGTGTACCTTAAGTCCAGAGGTAACTTCAGACTCTGCAGTCTGTAAGGACTCTGAGTTCCTTTGGCGTTGACAATGTCAGAACATCTCATGTTGCTTACTTCTGACTGTTCCTACAGTTGCCATTAGCTCAAAAGTGCTGCCATGTTGTTCTGATCTATACAAAATTATTCAACAAGATTGGTGTGCACGAATTGTCAAGATGCTGCTCTTCTCTGTTTTATATAATTGTAGACATATAATATTCTGTTAGTTGGACTAAACATTTGAAGATATAACCTTGCTCTTGATTTTTTTTTTTTTTTTTAATTTTACAGATCAAACAATTAATTAATTCAGTTCAAAATATATTATAAAGTAAGCAAAAATAATGATAAAATAGATTAAAAAAATGAGTGGCAAGTTTGTCCATTAAGAAGAAGACGGGCTAAAAAGACAGATTTTCAGTTTGTAATGGGGGATATCAGCACAGCTCCCGTCACATTCTCAGGCTGTGTCAGCACTTTACAAAGGGTTTGCACTTTGGAATAACTCTAAGCAGCACCATTGAAGAAGATAGTTACACCACTGCCATTCTGTTGGAACTGTTTTGTAGGGCATATGATGGTTTGAAACACTGCATAGTTCCAACACTGTACTCCATTCATTTTTTGTTTCCCAAGAATGCTCACTGGTAAGTTGATTAAATTACTGCTTTTTTTTTTTTTTTTTTGACATTTTAATGCATTAGCTGACCTCTCATGAATCTGCTCAGTGGTGATATTTATGTATCTAGCTAGGTTTATCTTAAGATATATAGTTATATTCTAACTGCAGTTAGCTAACATGAGCAATACTTCACTAGCTACCATAACCAGCTATCAGCTGGCCTTCATTTACCTCAAATTAAATTGTAGTTAATGGTGTTTGTTGGCATACAAAGTTTGTCCTCAGTTATCAGATTTGTTGTTAAAGTGAAAAACATTTAGTCGTGACTGTATCCGTCGCCTGATTACAGAAGTAGCTAACTGAACTAGATGACATGGCAGCTTGTATCTTGCAAAGTCCAGCAAACGGTGTGGGCTTCATTGATAATTGGCAGACTTTCTGGGGAAGACCTGGTCTGATTAGAAAGAGACGGCATCCATCCCACTTTGAAGGGAGCAGCTCTCATCTCTAGAAACCAGACTGATTTTATTTATGAACCTAACCCTGACAACTCAGAGTTGAGACCAGGAGGCAGAGCTGCAGTCCTACACGCTTCTCTGCGCTGCGTAAACCAAAAGTAAAGAGAAGAGGAGTTAAACATAAAAATCCAATTAAAATTAAAACAACCACTGCAAAAGTACAACAAGACAGGAGAATTAAATGTGGACTCCTTAACATCAGATCTCTGTGCTCTAAAGCTGTTTTAGTAAATGAGTTAATATCAGACCATAAGATTGATTTATTTTGTCTCACTGAAACCTGGCTGTGTCCTGAAGAGTATGTTAGCCTAAATGAAGCTACTCCTCCGAGCCATATTAGAGGCAACGGCAGGGGAGGTGGAGTTGCAGCCATTTTTGACTCAAGCCTTTTAATCAACCCTAAACCTAAACTCGACTATAACTCATTTAAAAGCCTTGTTCTCACTCTTTCTCATGAAAAATGGAAAACAGTGCAGCCAGTTTTATTTGTTATAGTATACCGCTCTCCTGGAATTTATAGCTGAGTTCTTGGAGTTTCTATCAGGTTTAGTCCTTAAAGCAGATAAAGTAATTATTGTAGGTGACTTTAATGTACATGTTGACATTGATAATGACAGCCTTAGCACTGCGTTTATCTCAGTATTAGACTCAGTTGGCTTCCATCAGAATGTACATGAACCGACTCACTGTTTTAAGCACACCCTCGACCTTGTTCCGACATATGGCATTGAAATTGAAGACCTAATAGTCTCCTCACAGAATCCTCTTTTATCAGACCATCATTTAATAACTTTTGAATTCATATTACCAGACTACCAGCCAGTAGGCAAAAATTCTTATAGCAGACTCCTGTCTGATAGTGCTGTAGCTAAATTTAAGGATATGATCCCATCAGTATTTAATTCAATGCCATGTCTCAATACAACAGAGGACTCCTATGCTAACCTTTGTCCCTCCCAAATTGACTACCTGGTTGATAGTGCCACAGGTTCATTGCGTATGACACTTGACTCTGTTGCTCCCCTAAAAAAGAAGATAATTAAACAGAGGAGGTTAGCTCCATGGTATACCCCTCAAACTCGCAAATTCAAGCAAACTTCATGGAAAATAGAAAGGAAATGGCGTTCTAACAATTTGGAAGAATTTCGGTTCGCCTGGCAAGATAGTCTTAAAATATACAGGAAAGCCCTCCGCAGTGCCAGGGCAGCCTATTACTCTGCACTAATAGAGGAAAATAAGAACAATCCCAGGTTTCTCTTCAGCACTGTTGCCAGGCTGACAGAGAGCCATAATTCTGATGAACCATGTATTCCTTTAGCTCTGAACAGTAATGACTTCATGAGCTTCTTCAGTGATAAAATTCTTAGTATTAGAGACAGAATTCATCGGCTCTTGCCGTCAACAGGTGCTGTTTTGTCTTCAAACACAGAAACCGTAGAAACTGTTACTCAGCCTGTCGCAGTTTTAGATTGTTTTACACCTGTCAACCTTCACCAACTAATTTCAATAATTTCATCATCAAAATCATCAACCTGTATTATAGACCCAATCCCGACTAAACTGTTTAAAGAAGTATTACCTTTAATTGACTCTTCCGTATTACACATGATCAATCTGTCTTTATCAACAGGCTACGTACCACAGTCCTTTAAAGTAGCTGTGATAAAACCTCTTCTTAAAAAGCCTACTCTTGATCCAGGGGTTTTAGCCAACTATAGACCGATATCCAACCTTCCCTTTCTCTCAAAAACTCTTGAGAAAGCAGTTGCTAATCAGCTTTGTGAAAAATAGTTAATTTGAGGATTTCCGGTCAGGATTTAGAGTGCATCATAGCACAGAGACAGCACCGGTTAAAGTTACAAATGACCTTCTAATTGCATCTGATAAAGGATTTGTCTCTGTACTAGTCTTACTAGATCTCAGTGCTGCATTTGACACCATTGACCATGGTATCCTATTGCAGAGACTTGAACACTTCATTGGCATTAAGGGAACTGCTCTAAGCTGGTTTAAATCCTACTTGTCAGATCGCTCTCAGTTTGTACACGTTAATGATGACTCCTCTGTGCTCACTAAAGTCAGCTATGGAGTTCCGCAGGGTTCTGTGCTTGGACCAATTCTTTTCACCTTACATATGCTTCCTTTAGGTAAGATTATCAGGAAGCACTGAATAAATTTTCATTGCTACGCAGATGATACCCAGCTATATTTATCAATGAAGCCAGAAGAAACCAGTCAGTTAACTAGACTACAAGCGTGTCTTCAGGACATAAAGACCTGGATGACCTGTAATTTTCTGATGCTAAACTCGGACAAAACTGAAGTTATAGTAGTAGGCCCTAAACATCTTAGAAACTCACTTTCTGATGACATAGCAGCTATGGATGGCATTGCGTTGGCCTCCAGCACCACTGTAAAGAATCTGGGAGTTGTCTTTGATCAGGACATGTCCTTTCACTCCCATGTAAAACAAATTTCAAGGACTGCCTTCTTTCACCTGCGTAATATTGCAAAAATCAGGCATATTTTGTCTCAAAATGATGCAGAAAAACTAGTCCATGCATTCGTAACTTCCAGGCTGGATTATTGCAATTCCTTACTATCAGGCTGCCCAAATTCGTTGCTGAATATTCTCCAGTTGCTCCAGAACGCTGCAGCACGTGTTCTGACAAAAACGAGGAAGAGAGATCATATTTCTCCAATATTAGCCACTCTGCACTGGCTCCCTGTAAAGTTTAGAATAGTATTTAAAATTCTCCTCCCTACTTACAAAGCCATAAATGGCCAGGCACTTTCTTATCTTACAGAGCTTTTAGTACCGTACTACCCCACTCGAACACTGCGTTCCCAGAATGCAGGCTTACTTATGGTTCCTAAAGTCTCCAAAAGCAGAACAGGAGCCAGAGCATTTAGCTATCAAGCTCCTCTCCTGTGGAACCATCTTCCAGTCTTTGTCCGGGAGGCAGACACTGTCTCTACATTTAAGAGTAGGCTTAAAACTTTCCTTTTTAATAAAGCCTATAGTTAGGGTTGGCTCAGGTTTGTCCTGGACCAGCCCCCAGTTATTCTGCTATAGCATTAGACTGTCAGGGGACCTCCAAAGACACACCGAGCTCCTCTGTCCCTCTCTCCCTCTCCATCTGCACGCTTTCATGACCTACCATGGCGTGTTACTAATTTAGCTCCTTCCCCGGAGTCTCTGTGCTTTGTCGTCTTGCAGGTTCCCATGGACAGTGGCTGAATCTGGATTGTGGATTATAGCTACGTCTCCTGCCATGACCCTGCCTGACCTCCACTGCAACTGCTACTACTGTTATTACATCCACTGTCACTATTACTGTGACTGCATGTCTGTCTGTCTCTCTCTGTCTGTCTCTCTCTGTCTGTCTCACTCTCTCTCTCTTGCTCTCCCTCTCTCACCCAACTGGTCGAGGCAGATGACCGCCCACCCAGAGCCTGGTTCTGCCTGAAGTTTCTGCCTGTTAAAAGGAAGTTTTTCCTCACCGCTGTTGCCAAGTGCTTGTTCATGAGGGAATTGTTGGGTCTCTGTAGATAAAAGAGCTCGGCCTGTACCAGCTCTATATGGAAAGTGTCCTGAGACAACTTTTGTTGTGATTTGGCGCTATACAAATAAAATTGAATTGAATTGAATTCAAAGTTGTTCCATGGTCAGTTCAGTTATGACATATATTATTTGTTTTTTGTGCATTAGTGATGAGTGATAAGATCAGCAGCATAAATGTGATCACAGTAGGCCTAAAAAGGCTAATTGCATATAACTAATTAAATTTCATATTTTTCCGTTGAAGAGCTGACATGTGGCACTCTCAACCACAGAGAGGACACGGGAGACTGACTTTAATGACCTAGCAAGCCAATTATCCACAAAGGACCCAAAAAAACAACAAGGTATGTAATTGTCAGACACAGCTCTCTGTATCCTCCAAAACAATCAATACTCTCATTCCTCCCATCTCAGTGCACCTTCAGTCCTGTCCTCCCATGTCCCTATATGTCCACCTTCCCCCTTTTGTCTCTCCCTGGATTTTGTGACAGAGAGGCCAGTTCATTACAGTACCAGGAGAATGAAATTTCCTCACTTCAAGAACATTGTACACGTAGTGGGCACTTTATTGGGTACACCTGTACAAACGAATGTAATTCAATTCAACAGTTCTGCCATAAATTATACTTTTATGAAGTTCATGATGTTCAGTTTTTTTGATGGTCACAAATGTGTAAATGCAATGCTATTTTTTTTTACAGATGTTATAGTGAAAAGTTGTGTTGTACTGAACTACAGTATATTGAGAGGTGCTTTGGCATCCCAATTTACATACATAGGAGGGCTGTGGAGATCTACAGTCCCCCCTCCTTTTTCCCCTCTGTGCTCCAGTGTTTCCCCTTCCTGGTGTCTCCTGTTTGTCTCGCCCGTCAGTCTACGCTGTGTCTGTTTTGCTACAGGGCGTCGTTGGCTGGTCGGGACCAGCACCCTGAACACACCTGCAGGCAATCATCAATTAAGACCCACTTTCTCACTCAGTATATAAGCACCTGGATTACAACCAGTATTCGTCGTATCGTCTGCCTTGTTGCATGGTAACAACCAGACCTGAAGATTGTATAAAGTATTCTTGTCAGTATTTTGTCTTGCCTGCTTTTTGCACTGCTGTTTTTCCCCATTGTGCTCTGGTGCCTAGCCCACACCTGTTCTGTCCGCATTCTGCTCTCAAGGAAGAACTCAGATTAGTCTGTCTACTTTCATGAGGAAATTGGATCTACCAACACTCCAACTCAGCACAATAGACTCCCCTGAACTCATTCATTGCTCATTGTTCATTAAAACAGTTTAAACTGCTTTCCGCCTCCTGCCTCATCTGTCTGACCCTAGCACTCTGGGCCCTGTAAACTCTGCTAAAATCCAACAAGGGCAGAACATTAGAAACATCTCTGTAACTAATGCAGCTCAGTGCAAAAGTACCAATACAGACTTTCAGCTGTAGTATGGTGTCTAGCTTTGGTATTTGTTACTTGGTCTTCAAATTCAAAAACTTAAGGTGAAAAACTTAATTACCTGAAGTCCATATTCATTATTGATTTAAATCTGTCTGGACTGCAGAGCCAAAATAACAGAAATCATGCCAATGTCCAAATAAGTATAGACCTAACTGTAGGTGTGTACTCACAATTCTATATGCTCAACCTCATGGAACTGTCTTGGAAACATTGACTTTCTATGTCTATTTATTTCCTATGTATTAACCTTACTACTGTTTCATCTCTCTTGACCACTCCTTTCTTTACCGCTCTCAATTCTCTGCAGCAGTGACAGGCTGGACTCAACTCAAGACCCAGTCTCCTCTGGGGCACATGACATGCTCTGCCTCTGGTAGTGGAATACTCTCATCAAACAATTCAAGTAACTGTACCATCACTTGGGGCATAGAGTTTGACTGTTTTTGCTATCATTTAATGGATAAGTATTTGACTCTGTCATTGTTATGGTTCAGCTGGGAATAGGACTCGAGCAGACACATGGACAGGGAATTGGGTAAAAAGGAACTTATTTGAATGTGCAAGGGGTGACTCATAGTTCCAAGATACGCTGGTGGAGGGAGTAAAAAAGAAGCCCGCTCCTAGAAAGGATGATGAAAGTCTGATAAGGGCAGCAGTGACAGACTCAGATATATTTCTCCATGGCCCCCATTTCAGGGCGAGCTATGAAGACTGAGCAGCACTAAAAAAAAAGCACAGTATGTTATTAACAAATAGTATATACAGTGTATACATGCATACACACACAGGCATGTACATATATAAATTTATACATACAGTATATTCAGTTGAAAACAGACAAGACAATATATGTAATGTTTTACCTTATCAACTTCATTGATTTTTCCAAAGATATGATTATGCCTGCAACACATTTTAAAAAAAGTTGGCACAAGGGAAACAAAAGACTGGGAAAGTTGTGGAATGCTATTTGGAACATTCCACAGGTATACAGGTTCACTGGTAACAGGTGATAATGTCATGATCAGGTAAGGCTCGGGCATTCACAAACAAGGATTGGACGAGGTTGTATTGTATGATTGTATAAAGTATATTATATTACTTCATGGGCTCAGAAACACTTCGTAAAGCCTCTGTCAGCTTTTTTTTTTTTTTTTTTTTTTTAACATTTTACACAGTTTCCCAGATTTTTGGAATCAGGGTTGTATGTCAGGTAAATTCACATGAAAACTCCCATTTATGTTAACCAGGTATCCTGTATTATGACTTCCAACTTTGATAGACTTAGTACATGCTTTTGAAGGTGCAGTTTCCATCTACCAATATATTGGCTGTTCTGTGTTCTGAACTTGTGTTGGATGTATGGATTCTATTCAGTCAAGGACATGATTTTTAATCATAGGATAGACTACAACTAACCAGTACTATAGCGATGTGCAATCGACTCACCTTAGACACAAACAGACACACAAACCCTCACCTCACACAAACAGGCAGATTTCACTATGTCCACGGTCTGTGTACTTGGTGGCCATTGGAATTTCTTTTGAATTGAGAAAACCAAAATAGAGGAACAAGCTGTTTCCCGATTACCATTTACAAATAAGAAAACAAAATACAATCAATTTTTCGTTTTTTTCTTTTGTTAAAAAGTGGAAAATGAAAAAACGACTCATCTGATTTTCTTTGATGTGCTTATGAATGGAAATCGGGGATTAAAATAAGTGTGTTGAGTGTCCTTTCTCAATTTTGCATTGATTATTTTGTTGTGCTCCGGAAGTTGCAATCAGAAGAACAAGAAGAAGTCAGGTGTATGAGCTGTTAACATTAGATGTATGAGCTATGAGCCAAAATGTCTTTGCACGAATATGCAGATTTTATAACGGAAAAAATAGTAAATGGGATGTCTTTGGTGATATCGCTGCTGCATTATCTCTCCACTCTCTCCACGGGGTTTTCTGAGAGGAAAGTGCGGAGGTGGTGTGCTGAGCAGGGGCTTGTCCAGGACTTCTGTTCTGTTCCAACTTGAAGTTGAAGTTGCTGAGGGAATTGTTGAGGTAGGTTTTTTTTTTTTTTTTTCAAATCATCCACCACAAAGAATTGCCGCTTTTGTTAAACATAGAAATTAATGCTACTCTTAAAAATATGATAAAAGTACACTGAACAAAAATATAAATGCCACACTTTTGTTTTTGCTCCCATTTTTCATGAGCTGAACTCAATGATTTAAACATTTTCTATATACACAAAAGATCCATTTCTCTCAAATATTGTTCACAAATCTGTCTAAATCTGTGTTAGTGAGCACTTCTCCTTTGCCGAGATAATCCATCCCACCTCACAGGTGTGGCATATCAAGATGCTGATGGGACAGCATGATTATTGCACAGGTGTGCCTTAGGCTGGCCACAATAAAAGGAAATGTGCAGTTTTGCTTTCAATTGGGGGGGTCTGGGGGGGGGGGGTAGGAAAACCAGTCAGTATCTGGTGTGACCACCATTTGCCTCACGCAGTGCAACACATCTTCTTTGCATATACTATTATCTTATTCCACTATTTACTGTTACCATTAACTCAGACATGTACTATACATATACTGAACAACCCACCCCCTCCCCCTACAGACTGACCCTTCTTTTGGCCCAAAAATGATGACTGGATATTTATCTGCAAAAGAGGTTAAAGCTTCTGAGGGCAGAGTGGGCAAAGTGCTGAGAAGTATTTATCAACCTAACCACGTTGCAAGACAGCAGGTAGTATTGTTTTTTCTGCATTTCAATTGAATATAGGCATTTAGAATTTAATCATAGAGATAAAGGATTATGGATTTTTTATAATAATGTAGTTCTTATATTTTAGGGTGCCTGAAATCTGAACCCAATACCCTACATTGCCGAATACATGGGTCACAAGCTTCATGTAGATCAAAATGTGAAACTTATGTTTGCAGTGACCCATGTAATGATTTCAGCAAGCAGGCTGTCAGTCACTCCACCATGCCAGTAAAGAACAATATCATCATCATCAACTTCATCATTTATGATGAAGTGTACAGGTAAATTAATTCTGCTTGTGCAAGAAGTACTACACTCAAGAGGTTAGAGGTTAAAATCTATATTTGTGATGTGAAAATAATAAATTTATCAAAAAACACTTTCTTTTATGAAAAATCTGGAGTGATCTTGTAAATGTTGAATAAGTCATGGCACACAGCTGATTTATTTTCCAGTTTTAACAAAATATCTATCTATTTTAGGGATCAATGGGTTAGACCTGTACTGTTTATGTTAAATAATTCATGTTTGTGTGTGATTTATCCTCAGATCTGCTGTGCTTTCCTATGGACTATGGGACCAGGTCAGAGTTCATTCATTCATTCATCTTCTATACCCCTGATTATCCCTTTTGGGGTTGGGGGGGGGCTGGCAACGGGTGAGAGGCGGGGTACACCCTGAGCCGGTCGCCAGCCGACTGCAGGGCAACACACATACAACATTCACTCTCACATTCACACCTAGGGACAATTTAGAGTCACCAATCAACCTAATGAGCATGTTTTTGGTCTGTAGGAGGAAGCCAGAGTGCCCGGAGAGAACCCACGCATGCACGGGAAGAACATGCAAACTTCACATAGAAAGGCCCCCGCTTGACCCGGGGATCAAACCGGCAACCTTCTTGCTGTGAGGCACGCGCACTACCTGCTGCGCCACCGTGCCGCCCCAGGTCAGAGTTGACTGTGGGAAACAGTTTAATCTGGCATTATTCATCCAGGAAAAGCTGGAAGAGCACAGACACAATCCTCAAAGGCAGACCTACATTCAGACACCTTCTACAAGGTTAAGTTACATGTTATTAACAGTGAATCATGATTTCTTGCAATATAGACTTGTTTCTAATGAGGGCAATCTATTTTTAAAACGTGCAGAATTGTGTAATAGAGAGAATGTGGTCAGAGGTAAATGCCTGAGTCAACTATTCTTTGAAGACAGTTTTGGTACAACTTGTGGACATGAAAGAACAGGACATGGGGGACAATACATCCAAGTATTGTGTGTCAAATCTGACATGACAGATGGCTAGGACTGCATCACACTTGTCATAGAGGCATGGAATTCACTCAGAATCCCAGGTATGAGTCTTGCTCAATAAGCAGTTTAAATTAATTTTGCCATTCTATTGTAAATTTCAGTCTGAATTGGGCTTACAAATTAATAGCTGACATTACAAAACAGTAAATCCAGTACTGACTGATATCTACAGTAGAGGAGCAAAATCAGTTTGTAAAACATGTTGTCAGTGAGTTAGTTCCATATTATTTGGATGTTGACAATTTTCTCACTGTAATGCAGAGTTGTATGTGAATAATGAGCATAAATTTCTTTAATTTGAGGGTACATCTAGATCAGGTGAATGTTCATATATAAAAAATTATGGCTGTAAATCTGTTGTAGTCAGTGACTGACCACAGGATGCAAATACCCTCAAATTAAAACTGAATGTCTGTACTTTAAACTCATATTCATTGTTCTTGTTTCCAGATAAACAACTAAAATACCAATAATTTTACCAAGAAAAGTTTTCACTTGCTATCACCTAAATGTAACCTGCTCCTTTTCCTGTCTTGCAGAAAGGGAGTGCTTTGAAAGTAGCCTTGAAAAAGGAATCTCTTTTTGGATGTGATACTTTCCCTTCTGAAGAAGCCAAACAATGGGCTGAAACTGAGTTTGGTTCTCTCTTTGACTTGTTATCACTTAACCAAATTGTGGTTCCCCATACCTATTACCCTTTTAAAAACGCAGGTAGGTCTCTAATTGATAGGACCAGAAGATGTGTGTGACTTATTACACAGTGGTCTGTAATGGTCATTAAAGAAGCAGAATTCTTCCAAAATAGCCTGTTTATTTTTGCAATTAAAGGTTTGTAATGAATCACTTTATTCTTTTAGTGCGTGCATGCAGGTAGGAGTTGGGGTTGGGGGGCCTGGCTTGTCTTGGACACAGGCAAGGGGGGCTTCGAGGAAAAAAGATTGGGAACCACTGCTTTATAGGATGCAGACAGTCATCTGGCATTACTCTTCCTTCTTCTCCTTCTGGCCTTTGCAAGCTCAGACAGCTTGTTTATTGCTGAAGTGATGTCATGAAGACCCTCAGCAGCTTGCTTTAGTTGGTCAATTTCACCAATGACCTCCTGTAGGCTCAAACCATCTTTGGTCCATTGACTTAAATGAAAAAGCAGAAAAGAAAGGGTTTTTTTTAGATGGTGCATTTCAAATGCTTAATGATCTGTCTGAATATTTTAAATTTATAATGGAACTCCGCAAAGTCATCTTCAGAGATGGCATAGACTTTTCTGGAGTTCAGTTACCTTATGAGTTAGAAATCATCTACTTCTCTACTTAAAAATAAACAGGAAACTTCATTAGAAACCACAAAATAGAAACAAGTTTCTTGGAACTTATTTCTTGTGCCCTCTGAGTCCAGTATATCATTTCCAGCTGTGGAGGAGGTAGACCGGTCATCCACCAATCAGAAGGTAGGTAGTTCAATCCCTGGCCTTGGAAGTCCACATGCCAAAGTATCCTTGGGCAAGATACTGAACCCCAAAAATCTGCCCCCGATGCTGTGCCATTGGTGTGTGAATTCATATGTACGTCACTTTGGATAAAAGCGTCTGCCAAAACGACTAATTGTAACTTCCTTGGCTGTCGGTCAGGGTAAGTAGCTCTTTCACATTTGATGTTATTCCTTCAACAGTTGCATCAGCTTCCAGAAAGCGAATGACTACCAGGTACAGAGCTTGTCATTCACTATTTCAGCAATATGGATTGTCCTGGTTATTAATCAAGAACAAATCAGACAAATCTGTTTAATATCACCCCTATGTTAGGCAGTGCTCGGTTTCCTCCTTTCCCCTGTGTTTTCCCTGTGTTTCCTTGCCCCCTTGTGGTCTTGTCTGTCTTTCCCTGTCTGTTCAGGTCCGTGCTGTGGGCTGCACCTGCCTGCCCAGCTCCTCCAGCCCTGCCTCCTCTCACACCTCCAAGTCACCATGCAACGTGCTCTGGCTTTTCACGGGAATCTCCTGAGACAATACAGCCTGCTGAACACTCTCGCTGAGCAGAATAATGCGCTCAGCGAGCAGGTAAAGTCACTAAACGCCAGTCTTGCTTGTTTTCTACCACTCATAGACTCTGTTGTTCCCTCAGCCGCCTCCTCCCCTGATGGTTCGGATTCAACACCTGCTGCGGCTGCCGCCGCCACACAGGACTCTCCTCTGAGCTGTGACTCGCATGCCACAGACCTGGAGTGTTTCACTGGGGATCTCAGTAAGACCAGAGGTTTTATCCTTCATTGTAAAATGATGTTTGCCCAACAACCTCACACATTCAGCTCTGACGTCAGTCATATCAGATACATTTTCACTAGGCTGCGGGGGCGGGCACTAAACTGGGCTGAGGCATTTCATTCAAGCAACCCTATCGATCAACTCACTTGTGACGAATTTGTGATCCATTTTTGTTCTGTTTTTAACCCCCCGGGGCACAAGGAATAGGGCGCGGAAAGGCTCCTCTCCCTCAGACAAGGCTCCAGAAGCGTGGCTGATTTCTCGGTGGACTTTTGGATAGCCACTAAAGACGCCTGGTGGGAAGAGAGGGCTCTGCATGGTGTGTTTCTCAGTCGCGAAGTGTCTTACCAGCTGACCTGCAATCTCTAGTGTCTTTCGTTAGCAGGCTTGATAACCAGATCCGGGCCAGCCACAAGGACAGGAGTCCTCGCCCGCTCCACCTGACACCATGCTCGTTCCCTGCCACGGCAGACATATTACCATTACCTCCTCTCGAAACCATGCAGCTGGAAAGAACGCGCCTGATGGAGGAGGACAGGTGGCGCTGGATCCAGGCTGGAGAGTGTCTCTACTGTGGCCAGTTGGGACACTCTATCGCCTCCTGTCCGGTTCGTCCAAAAGACCGGACTCACCAGTAAGACTGGACTGGTGAGTCATATCTTCTCCTCTATGCTCCGGAGAATGTTGGTTCTTACTGCAGTGCTATGCCACAATGAATCCAAGAGTCTCAACGCCCTGGTTGATACCGGAGTGGAAGATAACTTTATTGATTCTGAGCTGGCTGCTAGCCTCCACATCCCTGTTGAACCACTTTCCCCCACACTCACCGCTAGGGCCTTAAATGGTACTCTCCTGGCAGAAATCACCCAGCAAACCATCCCCGTGACCCTGGGCTTCTCCAGCAACCACTCCGAACTCATCAGGTTCTGTGTTCTACCTTACTCTGATCCCCCTCGGGTACTCAGTCACTCTTGGTTGAGTATTCATAACCCTCAAATAAATTGGTCCAGCGGGAAGATCCTGGGGTGGAGTGAATTCTGTTTGTCCTCCTGTCTGCTCCACCTCCTGCCTCCTGTGCCTGTCGAGCCTCCGGACCTCTCCCACATTCCTGCAGTCTACCATGACCTGGCAGAGGTCTTCAACAAAGATCGAGCAGTCTCCCTGCCCCCGCATTGTCCTTACGACTGCACCATCGACCTTTTGCCGGGTGCACTGCTGCCCTCTGGTCGTCTGTATAATCTCTTGCGCCCACAGCGTGAGGCAATGCGGACTTACGTTGCAGACACCCTAGCAGCAGGAATCATCTGTCCCTCCTCTTCTCCGGTGGGTGCTGGCTTTTCCTTTGTTGCCAAGAAAGACAAATCTCTTTGCCCCTGTAGTGAATTACGGGGTCTGAATAATATTATTATAAAAAATAAATACCCTCTGCCATTAATCTCCTCTGCTTTCGAGCCCCTGCAGGGAGCAAACATTTTCTCCAAGATGGATTTACGCAATGCTTATCACCTGGTGCGCATCCGTGAGGGTGATGAGTGGAAGATGGCGTTTAACATGCCTCTGGGACACTATGAATATCTGGTGATGCCGTTCAGCCTCACCAATGTGCCAGCAGTTTTCCAGGCTCTGGTCAACGATGTTCTCCGTCATTTTATCAACCACTTCATCTTCGTCTATCTAGATGATATCCTCATCTTCTCTCAGGACCAGGAGGAACATGAGGTTCATGTCAGGTCAGTGCTCCAAAGTCTCCTAGAGAACTGACTATTTGTCAAGGCAGAGAAGTGTGAATTCCATGCTACTTCACTATCTTCTCTGGGGTTCATTGTGGAGAGGGGACAACTCAGGACCGACCCAGATAAGACCAAGGTGGTTGTGGAGTGGCCTGTCCCCACTGACCATAAACAGCTGCAGCGCTTCCTGGGGTTTGCTAACTTTTTCCGGCAGTTTATCAAGGACTACAGTAAAGTGGTGGCTCCCCTAACTTAACTCACTTCTCCCTTTCTGCAGTTCTCTTGGTCTCCGGAGGCCCAGTCTGCCTTCCAGCGCCTCAAGGACCTCTTTGCCTCCGCCCCTGTTCTCATTCACCCGGACCCGTCCAAGCCTTTCGTGATAGAGGTGGACGCCTCCAACACGGGTGGGGGCAGTCCTCTCGCAGAGGTCCACTCTGGACCAGAAACTCCACCCATGCGCCTTCTTCTCCAAGAAGCTCTCCCCAGCTGAGGAGCTTGAGGAGTGGAAACACTGGTTGGAGGGGTCTGAGGTGCCATTCACAGTTTGGACCGATCACAAGAATCTGGCCTATATTCAATTAGCCACGAGACTGAATTCCCGCCAGGCCTGGTGGTCGCTGTTTTTCAGCCATTTTAACTTGACGTTGTCTTACAGACCAGGCTCCCAGAACATGAAGCCCGACGCTCTCTCTTGCCAGTACGCCAGTCCCGAGTCCTGCTCTCCTCCTGCTGCCATCCTCCCAGCCTCGTGTGTGGTGGGCTCCCTGTCCTCTGAGATTGAATCTGTGGTGCGGGAAGCCCTACAGGACCACCCCGATCCTGGTGGTGGACCACCCGACCGGATGTTTGTTCCTGTGTCAGTCCGATCTCGGGTTCTGGACTGGGTTCACACGTCCCGCTTCTCTTGCCATCCAGGTACCACTTGCACCATAACACTACCCAAGAGGGATGTCCAGGAATATGTGTCTGTGCCTGTGCCTGTCTTGTCTGTGCTCAGAATAAAAGCTCCCATCAGGCCCCAGCTGGTCTCCTCAGACCGCTTCCCATTCCTGGATGTCCCTGGTCATACATTGCCCTAGACTTTGTTACTGGTCTGTCTCCCTCTGTCAGTAACACCGTCATTCTCACCTGTGTTGACCATTTTTGTCAACAAAGTCTGCTCAGCCAAAGAAACGGCGGAGCTATTATCTAACCGTGTTTTTCATCTGCACAGTATTCCTGCGGATATCGTGTCTGACAGGGGGCCCCAATTCATCTCGGGGGTATGGAGGGAGTTCTGCAGAGCATTGGGAGCCTCCGTTAGCCTCTCCTCTGGGTTTCATCCGTAAACTAAGGGGCAGTTGGAGCGCACCCACCAGGACCTCGAGTTGTCACTCCAGTGCGTGGCCTCCCAGGACCCCGCTGCCTGGTCCTGTCATCTCATGTGGGTAGAGTAGACTCATAAGTCCCTTGTCAGTTCTGCCACTGGACTTTCTCCCTTCGAGGCTTCTCTGGGCTATCAGCCCCCCCTCTTCCCATCCCAGGAGGAGGAGATCTCGTCCCTTCTGTTCAGCATCACCTGCCTGCTGCAGACGCATCTGGCGGCTGACCAGAGCGGCTCTCGCCCACACGGCTGAGACCAACAAGCTCATCACTGATCGTCACAGGAGGGTTTCTCCAGCATACAGTCCAGGTCAGAAAGTTTGGCTTTCTTCCAAAAATATTCCCCTCAAGTCCATGTGCAAGAAGCTGTCACCCAGATACCTTGGACCGTTCGAGATTGGCAGCACCGCCAACCCGTCTGCCATTAGGCTGCATCCAGTGTTCCATGTCTTGCAAATCAAACCAGTCTCTTCCAGTCATCATTCTTCATTGTAATGCGTTTGGTTCCTCAAAAAAGAACAAAACTCTCCACCATTGTCCATCCTGTGGGAATCCAAGAGAAAGAGAACAACAAGGGGTAGACGTTGCTATAATGCTGACCTTTCCGCAGCGCACCCTCTGCTGACATCCTGCTCCTTCACTAAATGAGTCGATCAACCACCTTGTAATATGCTTACAACTTACAACTTCCAGGGCGCAACAAAAAATCAATGCAAAATTGAAAAAGGAGATTCCACACATGCCTTTAAAGCTGCAGTAGGTAACTTTTATAAAAATAATTTTTAGTCATATTTGCTAAAACTGTTCCTATGCCCAGACAGCAGTACATGAAACATGTAATCTGTGAAAAAAAAAATGGCTCCATTGGTCCCACCTACTGCTCCTACTGCGATTTGCAAGAATCCACTGTGCCCAACATAAAACAACCAATCAGAGCCAGAGGAGTGTCTGAGTGTCTGTTTTTTAGATTGAAGGAGCCTCTGTACGTGTGGACTAGGAATGGAGGAACCTATAAAGAAGACAAGATTGGAGGTACAGCTGAAATTCCTGCCTGACTTTATTGTCTCTAAACTAGCTTGAAAGCATATGCCATTTCTGTTGAGACAAGCTTATGACAGCAGCATGCCACCCGCTCGTTAAAATAACAAATAATGATCTAGCCATGTCATCCAAACAGGGTGGTATTTCCTAAAATAGAATTAAAATGTCACAGATGCCAGAGGAGCATCTGGGGGAGTGTCTGACATCTGTCAATCACTACTTACACACGTTGCGAACTGCCCCCTCCCTCCGCTCATGCTGCCGGCTACTGCTCAGTCAAACAGCTCTGTGAGCAGCGTCAGGAGGCTAGTGAAAGCTATGGTGGAGCAACAGCCACCCGCAAAGGAGAAACTGCCCATACAGCCACTGCCAACAACAGCATGTACGGCTAAGACAACAAATAAAACGAAAGCTAATATAGTGTTTGTTACAGTAACACTCCACAGCGCATACGGTATGTTAGCGACTGCGATGTAGCGGCTGGGCAGAGTTAGCTTGTTTCAGATGCTAAGGCTAACATTAGTGGTTGTCACGGCAGCTGCACTTGGAGGGGAGGAGGGGCTTGGAGGCAGGGCATGAGTGCAGCAGAGAGGGAGGGGGAGTGAAGTGGAACTTGTGTTGGTTCAAATTTTCAAAAAGTCTGCTCTCTTCTTGATCTTACCTACTGCAGCTTTAATCCCTAAATTCCATTTATAAGCACACCAAAGAAAATCAGATAATGAGTCATTTTTTGTTTTCCAATTTTTATTATCAAAACAAAAAATGGATTGTTTTCTGTTTTTTGTTTTCCTATTTGTAAATGGTAATTGGGAAACAGCTTGTTCCTCTAGTTTGGTTTTCTGAATTCAAGTAATACGGACTGTCCACACTAATACATTTTCATTTTAAAATGTTATGACCCTGAGTCATGTGGTTTGTGGTGTGTGTGTGTGTGTGCGCGTGTGTGTGTGCGTGTGCGTGTGTTTGTGCGTGTGTGTGCGCGTGTGTGTGTGTGTGTGTGTGTGTGTGTTCGTCGTGGTTCTCTTTCTCCTTCCCTTCAGTGACTGTGTATTGCTGGTGGAGTCCTGGGATTGGAGGGTTTGAATCTGACTGAAGCCAGCAGATTGGACGGCCAGTCAGCAGAAGCTACTTAAACTCCAGTTGATAGCAGTCGCCCCTTCTCTCCTTTCTCACTCCAAAGAAAATGAACCAGCAATCCTGCCTGTGTGAGCTTGTAGTGTGGTGAAATTTGACAGTCTCTAGCATTGTAAATAGTTCTTGTAAATTTGTGGTGACCTAATGTTATGGTAGCAAGTAGGAGTGAGAAGCCCTGTTTACGAGTTAGGAGCCTAGGTTGTTTTCTTGTTGTCTATTTGTTTTATTTGATTAGGGATGTTTAGGGCTCAACAGTGAGGTTTTGTTTGTTATTTTAGGCATGGCTCAGCTCTGAAGACAATTAAAGCTACCTTTACTTTGGACTTATTCTGTGCCGCTGATCTTTCTTGGGATTGGGAAGGCGGGGGGGGTCACACACCATGTTATGCCTGGTCCTCCCCTAGACCAGGGCCATAACAAAAACCAACTCCATCTAGCTGAGCACTTTGGTTTCAGACTGTCTTACATGCATCGCAAAGCTGTATTGCACAGGTGTGACTGTTACAATCTCTCTCATGGCAGACCTATTTTTGATATATTGGACCACAACTATCACATCATATTTTGCAATATATAAATTTGTGGGCTTATGGGGTGACAGTTGTGTAGAGTGGGTTGTCCGCCATTCAGAGGGTTGGTGGTTTGATCCCCAGGTCTTCCAGTCTTTTGAAGTTTCCTTGGGCAAGATATTGAGTCATTGGTTGCCATCATGTGAATGGGTGAATTTGGTGCTTGAAGTGGTCAAAGTAGACTAGAAAAGTGCGATATAAATGCAGTCCATTTACTTACAGATACAGATGGCAAAAAGCAAAAAAGTCAATTTGGCCATGCAAGCACAGTGCCAGGATTTCAATTTTGGTTTGGCCCAAGTAATTTGGACTGGACCTTTTAATTACAGAAGTTAAAACTGCAGTAGGTAAGATCAAGAAGAGAGCAGACTTAGTCTGAAAATTTGAACCAACACAAATTCACATCACTCCCCCTCCTTCTCCACTGCTTTCATGCCCTGCCACCAAGCCCCTCCTCCCTGTGGCGTCTGCACGGCGGTATGGGCAGTTTCTCCTTTGCTGGTGGTTGTTGCTCTGCCATAGTTTTCACTACCCTCCTGACACCGCTCACAGAGCTGTTTGACTGAGTAGCAGCTGGCAGCATGAGTGGAGGGAGGGAGCGGTTCGCAGCATGTGTGAGTAGTGATTGACAGATGTCAGACACTCCCTCAGATGCTCCTCTGGCGTCCCTGACATTTTAATTCTATTTTAGGAAATACCATCTTGTTCGGATGACATGGCTAGATCATTATTTGTTATTTCAACGAGAGGGTGGCATGCTGCTGTCATAAGCTTGTCTCAACAGAAATGGTATATGCTTTCAAGCTAGTATAGAGACAATCAAGTCACGCAGGAATTTTCAGCTGTACCTCCAATCTTGTCTTCTTTGTAGGTTGCTCCATGCCTAGTCCAAACATACAGAGGTGTTTCTAAAAAATAGGGTGTTTTCTCCTTCAATCTAAAAAACACCCCATCCACACAAGCTGTTTTTGCTAATCAGAATCCCGAAAAAGATGTTTCAAGTAGTCTGCATACCCCTAAATTATGAATCCTACGATGGCAAGGGCATTGTGACGAGATCTTGTCAAAAAAACAGCAATGTTGGCAGCAGGGCATGTGCCGTGGGAGTGTTCGATTATGTATTGATACCTTCTAGGGCATTCTGTGGCCTCTGTTCCTCAATTAAAGCGGAAGAGTGGTCTTTTGGCATTAACTCTCAAGCAGCAGGAAGCAGAACGTCCACACCTGCAATTAGGTGTGCTAAGCGAGGTTTAATATCATCAACAGAGGAAGTTAATGAGACATTTAAGAATTATTTTAAAGAATTATACACAAGCCAATCAGTACCCTCCAACAAAGACTTCATTAATTTTTTTAGTGGATTAGATCTTCCGGAGTTGTCATTAGAGGAAGCCGAAGCTCTGGATTCTCCAATCACACTGGAGGAGCTACTACAAGCTGTTAAGGCTACAAACAAGGGCCGTACACCAGGTATAGATGGCATACCAGTGGAACTATATTTAGCACTTTGGGATATTCTTGGACCAGTATGGTTAGACACCATTAATTATGCTACAGAAAATGGCAGTTTCCATAGAGACCTTAATACAGCCCTGATCACGGTCATACCTAAACCCAGTAAGGACCCCTTGGAATGCGCCAATCACTGTCCAATCTCACTGATAAATGCTGATCTCAAGATATTCTCCAAAGTCTTAGCCAGTAGAATTGAGACAGTGGTTGGGAAACTAGTTAGCCCAGATCAAACAGGTTTTATTAGAGGACGTCTGGCCTCTGATAATATTTGCCGGCTCCTACCCGTTCTCAGTGCAACGCATAAGATCCCATCTGCCTGTGGCCTCCTATTTTTGGATGCCGAAAAGGCATCTGATCACCTCGAATGGCCTTATCTTTGGAGGGTTCTAAAAGAATTTAAGTTTGGAGATAAATTTATCAATATGATTAAGACACTATATGCTAATCCATCAGCTCGAGCGTGTGTGGGTGGAGGTTTCTCAGATCTATTTGACATTCAGCAGGGCACATGGCAGGGGGACCCTTTGTCCCCTTTAATCTTTAATTTATCAATTGAACCACTTGCACAATTAATTGGAAAATCTCCTCACATCTTCCCAATTACAGTAGGGGCCACGTCTCACTCTGTATCATTGTATGCGGATGACATATTAGTTTACATGGCAGATGTTCAACAAATTCTCCCTAGTGTTTTGAAGGTACTAGAGCATTTTGGCAACCTGTCAGGATACAAGGTTAACTTGTCAAAATCGGCACTGATGCTGATTAATACAGACCAAAATAAGATATCTCTCCCTCCTCAAATCAATGTTACTAATGAGGTCATGTATCTGGGTATTAGAATTAGTATGTCCTTATCATCTATAGCTAAAACAAATTACTTATCAATTTTGAAAAAAATAGAAGAGGACCTCAAAAGATAGAAACATCTGCCAGTGTCAGTCCCAGCTCGTATATCAGTCATTAAAATGAATATTTTACCCAGAATTAACTTTATTAGTTCAATGATACCACTTGCTCCTCCAGTTGGACACTGGAAAAAGCTGGACTCTCTATTACGGTCTTATGTTATAAATAGTTATGAATAGTAAACGACCCAGCATTAAATGGTCAGCTCTTCAGTTCAAAAAGTCAGATGGGGGATGGGCTTGTCCAAATTTTAAGTTATATCATTGGGCATTTGTGTTAAGAAATCTTTACTATTGGTTGGAGGAGGATAGAGTCACATCATGGAAAAAGTTAGAGCAAGAGATAATAGCTCCGATAAGGTTGAAGGACCTTCCTCTTATTGGCATTCCTATTAAGAAATGTAGTCTGTATTATGGTCCAATTTTAACTCATATGCTACAAGTGTTTAAGGCAGCAGAAAAAATCCTCAAAACTTAAAGGGTTTGGTGTAAATCTTACCCATTATGGAATAATGGTCACCTTTTATCTGGGGGGCAACCTTTCATTAACAAAGTCTGGGAAGATAAAGGTATTACAACTCTTCAAGATATTAATGGAGTAAGCGCAATCCTTACCTTCCAATAACTTATTTCCCGGTATAATATTGATAAACACTCTCTTTTATTTCAGAGTAAGGTCAGCTTGTAAAGTCTACAAAGTTCCATGGGGATCAGCCTTACAAGAACATCCTATTATAAGTTGGATACAGTGTGCTCCAAGACGAATAGTGTCATATATGTATGACAAATTAAACTCTGAGAAATATATGCCCACACCAAGTATGGAGGCTTGGGGAGAGACATAGCTGAGGGGCGACAAGAATTGGAATGGGATGTAATTTTAACGTTGCTGATGCTTCCAAAAACCCAAACCATCAATATATACATTTGAAATTTTGTTATAGAGCATATCTTACACCAAGAATTAGGCATCAAATGGGACTTGTCCCTGACCCATATTGTTCTTTCTGCTCCCCCGGAACTGTTGGCTCCTTTATTCATGTAATTTGGGAATGTCCAGAGATTTTGGATTTTTGGGATGAGGTTGTTAATACCCTTACAGGAGTAATTGAGGCGATATTACCAATGGATCCTGTTGTACACCTTCTAAATGACAATTCTCGTCTCTCCCTCACAGATAAAGCACGCAAAATCTGGCTGACGGGCCTAACTGCAGCCAAAAGGATTGTAGTCCAGCACTGGAAACCTCCTCACAATATTTCACATGCTTATTGGCTCTGGAGTTTTTTGGACATTTCTTACCTGGAACTATCATCAGCAAGGATTAATGATGCAGGACCAAACACAATTTTAATGTGGACAAATCCGATATCTGACTTGAAAGACCTTTTGTCTGAATAGGACTGCTCTGATCATCTACCCTGTTGGTTGGTGGTGATGGTGGGGGGTGGAAAACGGGGTTGAGGGGTATGAAAACCAAAAACCTAAAATGTAAATGGCAGTTTGCTGCATTGGCTTTTAGCCTATTTGCTATTGTTCCAATAAAAAAATGAATGATAAAAAAAACAAAAGTAGAAGAGTGGAAAAAATCCTGTTAGAACGGTTCCACCAACATTACTTTTGCCATATCTGCTGTTGTACAAAATCTCCTCACAAGCCAAAAACTCAGTTTTCCCTGTCTATATGTCAAGACTGTAAACAGAGTTTCTGAGTATCTTCACCCAGGAAAGAGTTTTCTAATTTTCAGTGACCTAAAACTGTGTTTGCATATAGACAAAAGGCCAAAACTCATAGGAAAAGCCACATTTTTGATAAATACCCCATGTACATGTGGACTACATACCAGTCTCAATAAGACTGCATTTGTCCACTGCTGAACAACCTCCAGTATGTGGGTGCTTATGAGGCCTTGGCCAAAATGGCCTGTTACGATTGGTTCAGACTTCACACATGATTGTGGCCTAATAAATGTTGGCTTTTACATTGTTAATGTTAACTGTGTATTAAAATGTTAATTTTAATAATTAAAAAGAAAAGTTAAGAAAATACATTACATTAAATACATTTAGGATGGGCCAGTTGTACAAGTTGGCGGGTCCAGGCTCATTAAGCTCACCCACAATACCAACTTTAATTAAAGTTAAGCTAGCATCTTGGCCTGTTGGGAACTGTTTTTAACTGGTTTATCTATCATTGTGGAAGAAACTTTTTTGTATCTTTAGATGACCACTCCTACTAACATGATGAGGTTACTTGTGGGGTAGCACAAGGTTTAATTTTAGGACAATTACGTTTTAATTTTTACATGCTATCCCTGAACAGTGTCATCAGAAGGCAAAGTATCTCTTTACACTGGACAAACTGACTCACATTGTGACTGTATTTTAGACATAAAGGTCTGAATGTCACAGCTTTACAGCTCAATCAGAATCAGAATAGTTTTTATTGCCAAGTAGGTTTTCACTTACAAGGAATTTGCCTTTGTACAGGAATGCAAAGTATTACCAAAAAAGGTGTCAAAACCAACCACTTATGACAGTTTTCCCTGTAATTTTAATACATTAAGCTAAAGTTTGATGATTAGACCTCTTATCGCATGATTATGACAGCATATGTTGTCTTGGTTAATGTCATAACAAAAACACTTGGTTACTGACAAGTCACAACAAAGAAATCTCAAACAATGTCAACTTTGCATTAAAAATTACATAACTGACTGAATGACACTTAATGGCAGCACTTCTAAACATTCACAAATATTCATATTCATCATCATTGTTCATGTTCATGTCAGTTGTATACACCCCTTTGAAGTGGTGCCCAACTTCACCACTCGTCAGCTAAATGCTAGCAGTCTGCTTTGACCCCTGATCATTGCAGCTTGCAGCTATATTTCCATATTTATGTTGATTGTTTTGGGATGCTCTGACATGTATTTTTAAATTTTGTCAATATTTTACATTATAAATGTTTTACACTATTACATATTGAGTTCCACTGCAACCTGTTGAAGGACCTCCAATAGGCTGCTATTTATAAGGCTCTATCCCTATAAATGTATCTAATTTAATGAAGGCCCTCTACAAATAAAACTTTTCCATGCTTGTTCCCTTGTGTTGTCTTTCCTGCTTAACATTCTGCTGTACTGGTGGGTTATGTAATACTACAACAGTGCATTAAATAGTACACTAGCGCTAAACCAGGCTCAGGGTTATGGGCTAAGAGGCCAAGGGTCTAAACATTTGATTAAATGTTTTCTCCTCCATTGATGACAAGGATGTCTTTAATGTATACCATTTGGCTGGAAGAACCTAAAGGATGACATCAAGCACAAGGCTGAGAAGTTTTAAGTCTTTGTTGTTTCACTACAATGTCTCCTGTTCTTCACTTCAGGAAAAAAAAAAAGGCAGACTTGCAAAATGATGTGGAGATAAGAGTGCAGAGAGAGAGAGAGAGATGGCAAGCTAAGAAGTCACTAGATACTCCTATACTAAAATTTGGAAGTGTCTTGTATGTCAGCTTGAATCCAACCCAGAGCCCCCTATTTCATGTCATCCCCACTCACCTCTCCATCTTCCTATCTCTCTCAAACTGCACAGAAAATGATGCCAAAAAGCCTATACATTTTTTGTATTAACCACATGCATAATTGATTCTTTTTCTGAAACATGGTTCAGAGCTGATCCTAAAAATGAAACAGTAACATTAATATACTGTCACTTTTTCCATTCAAAGGTTGTAATTTGTCATTTGTGTTTTTTTTCCATTGTTGATTGTTCTGTTTCATAGTCCATCTAATAGAAATATTAATCAACTACAATCAACTTGTCATTTTTGTTGATATCATCACTGTTGGGTAGTGTGTGTCCTCTGTGCATATGATTCAGCCCTATTTTGTCTGATTCCACTAATATCGCCACTGGTCTTAACACTTTAGAAGGTTTCTGCACGACACTGTTATTCTCAGTTCTAAGAATAAGACCAAAATTATGTCATAGAATTTGCAAACACAAAATGTTACTCTGATACTATAACATGGTCTGCTCAAAATGGTCCAATCCTCAGAAACAAATAAATTAAATGATAATTATGTTAGGATTTGCTTTTTGCCTTCTCCTAGTGTTTTTCTCTTTCCCTTTTCCCCCTAGTGTTATTTGTCTATTTGTTTGTCTGTCCTAGACTGGGTCTGGTGTCTTCCTCGTGCACTGCTGGCCCTGTCTAATTACCTTCATCCTACCTTCTGTGTGAATATTTGAGATAAAGAAAACCTTTGAAAGCCCTACTTCTAAGATTTGTCCAGGATTTTCCTGTGGATTATTTTTGTTAGATTTTTGGACACCATGCTTATGTGTGCTCTTTGTTTCATTGTCTTCAGTCCCGCTCGGTGTGCCCCTCAACCTCAGTTCTCCAGTATAGTTTCTTTGCTATTTCTACTCAGTTTGATTGAATTTCTGGTTTTCCTTCTGTAAATAAATTGAACTGTTAAATTCTGGTAATTGTCTTCATTTTGGTCTGCTACTTTGAGTCCTGAAATATTTACTACTTGAGGCTAAGCCTTAACAAATAATCCTAGAATACTCTTGCTTTGACCTCACAGAAAAAATGAAAGAAAAAATGAACAAACTTGAGGCCAGAAAAATGACCACAGTGTACTTTATTAAATGGATTTTGGTAGTTTGTGTTGCATTAGATTCAAATAAAAATTTACAAAAATCCCATATATACAAAAATGTCATTTTGTTCATGTGCATCACTCTTGATTTATTTTTACAATAAAATGTACTTTTCCCCCATATAATGCATTTTTAGCACTTCAGACTTTCATCACACAATGCAACTTACTGAAAAGACCAATATTTTTTTGTCTTAAACATTTGTATCTTTTTTGAATACACCACATACACCACATTTATCTGTTTTTTTCTCCATAGTAATATTGTCATAGTTACAGTCATCATGGTGGCATCAAACCTCTTAGGACACCCTTCACAGTCAGAACTCAAAAAGAGAGGAATGTTCTTTTTAAACGTGTACACTTTGCATACATTTATTTACAGTTAAGCTTTAAAGTTGAGCAGTTCATTATCTGTGGTATTCCTTGTTCAATCAATTCTATAAACTGACATCTGTACAGAATGATTATACAAGCATGACTGGAATCCTTCAAATAATTTTTTTACCTCCTGGTTACTGTGCTTGTACTAAGGCTGTATTATCTAATCTGGAACTGTTGCCGCTGCACACATCTTGTCCTTGTTATTTTCTCTGATTAGACAGCTGTGAACTAAGAGTTATAAAGTTGACTCCTCTGTTGTTTGACTGGTATGTGCAGACTCCTACAGCAGAGCTTTGATCTGTTGCAGCTGGTGAACAGAGACAGCCCGAGGGATGCTCAGAAGGCCTGTTAACATCTCAGAACTACAGAGGGCATGGAAAAACAATAGCAACAGCTGTGTGAGTGCACTGGTGTGATTGTGGATTGATTGCTAACCCCCACTGGGTATACAGCCTCATCTCCCCTCCAATAAGTCCTCATACCTAAATGACAATGTGGGCGTTCGGAGCCTGTCAAAATGACGTATGACTGACGGTTTTCTGTGATATGAATGTCACATGAATTCTGCATTTACATTTGTTAATTTTGGGCAACTAAGATTGGGGAAAGATTGTCTCAGAGACTACTGAAGCCTCATATTAGCTTCCGCTGAACTGAAATGTATTTTTGCACAGACTGGGTTCCCATCTTTCACATTGGTGGTCAGAAAGAAGCCAATTTTCACTTTCGGTAGGAGATGAGATGTTTTCCAGGAAGGACAGTCTTGCTTCAAATATTGCCCCAGGAATCTCACCCCCCTTGTATGGATAATCCAACTGGCCAGTAGCAGTTCAGCAATAAGGGCATGATCCCTCACTGGCTGCTCATTACTGAACACTTGTGACCAAAGATGTGCATCCAGTTGTTTTGGATGTGGCACTTGCCCTCCATGTACATATGTATGATTGTTATAATGTTGCATATTTTTACTGTATATCCCTGATATTGTAAAGTCTGATCATGTAATTCCCTACAAATAACTATAATACAAAATCCAGTTATTCAAGAACCATTGAGATGTTAAGGAATTTGTGAATAACCTTTACTGTCATTACAGTGTTACTGTTACTTGCTCATGGAGTGACTGTTTAGTTTATAGGCTAATTTATAAGAGTGCAGAATGAAGAGGTTCAAAAAAAAAACCAAAAACAAAAAAACAAACAAAAAAAAAACCTGAGGCACAGAGGGGAGACTGAAAGGTCTTTCCTACAGTGAGAAACCAAGGATATGCAATGGGAAATAGTATTTTTTTAGTGTTAGAATCCCCTACATTGCTTGTTTATTCCTTTATAGTTTTTTCACAACTGATGTCTTTCATTACCACCAGAGATAATCAGCAGCCACATAATCACAGTTGAACACAAAGCTTTTCATCTGAGACATGTTCAAGCTGAGAGGATGGAGGGAAAAGGTCTATGCAACCTCCCTGTTGGACAATGACTCTGTCCTAGTATAAGCACAGTAACTGCTGTTGACACATTACTGCTATTATGAATAGTGTAAAAAGAAGACACACACACACACACACACACACACACACACACACACACACACACACACACACGCCAGGCAAACAAGAAAACCAAGCTGTGCTCTCAGTTCAACCTCAAATAATGTCCTCAAATATGAGGTTGAAATAAAGACAAAAATAGAAATACTTCTCTTTAAGGCAAACAAAACACAGAAAGCAGCTTTTAAGAGTCATGACCAAAGTGAGGGAGGGAGGCTGTTGATGTGTCATGTCCTATGATACCCTTCCAGTAAGCAGGATACCCACCACCAGTCTAATGAACTCAAGCACCTGTGGAACATTATTGGAGGAGTCCCGCTTTTATGACCACAACTCATTGTTTGTTTTAACAGTGAGATTGTGGAAATCATTGCTTGGAGTAAAGCTTTATGGCCACATTAAAAACTGTGCTTTGGAGTCCAGTGTTGTCATGCGTATCATGCAGTTTCAGTCATCTGTACGTTTGAAAATGAACAGTCCCATTCACTTTCAGTGTTATGCTTTGGAGCACTGTGAATATCATCTGTCAATGGACTCAAACTCATTGAGTTCCTTACAGAAACAGAAAGCTGAACCTAAATTGTCACCAGACGCCAATGAGAGGGTGGAGGGTATTCTGTCCATGAAACAAACTGAGGTAGCTTAATGTTACGTATATATCAGTACACATCATATATATCACTATGTATGTTAGTTCATGACATGTGATGAGCAAACAAAGGGTGGATTTGGGAGACACTGCAAATAAATGTACTTTCATGTCCCTTTCAAATAATATGAGGCTGCATTTACACAGATAGGACAACAGAGGAGAAATCTGGTTTTCAACCTTCAGTCAGACTTCTTCATAGTCCATGATGATTTTGTCAAATTATTGTTTCCTTTAAACAACTGTCTGACAATCAACCAGGTCAAATGAAATCTTGTCCGATTGTATAAAATGTTTTCAGTGAGTGTACATTTATTTCATTTTGACAGATAAGCCCAGGACCTCTGCTGGTGAATTAGACCTGTAGTAGAGAACAAAGATGTGCTTCTTCTACTTAGACATTAAAATAACTAAATAAATAAATAAAAATTAAAAAAATACAAAAACCTGGTGTGTACATTACCCATAATACAACTTGACCACTGACAGTTCAGCAGGAAATTCAGGTGTGTAATGCCAGCAGAAATAAGGAGCTGGATATAGAAGTCTTGTAAGCGCACTTCTTCTAACGCAACACATGCAGATTTTTTTTCTTTTTTTTCATTTTCAAATTTGTAGTCTTGAGTCTCAACCAACACTGACTCAAGTGACATCACATGAGGCAATTTATCCAATTTTAAGTACCTTCCTCTGGAACCACAAATGACTTTACAGAATGTATACTTCTCATATTTACTCACATTCCCCAAGTCCTGTTGACAGAATTTTAAGTGTAAAATCTGTAAGTAAGCTAAAAGCTCAAAATTAAGTACAAGATGAAAAAAATAATTCAAAAGAGCTATGGTCAAAACAACCAAACTGTACAAACTGTTCAGTACAGTAGAACACTACACACATTGATCAGAACACACAAACACGCACACACACAGTAGTGTGGTGGTAAGAAGGAAAATTAATAATAACAATACATTTTTGTGACTTATGCTTCAATATGCTGTTTCATGAGCCACAGTCCAAACTTAAAGGATAAGACACTATAAATGATGATAAAGGTAGCCAACTTTAAACTGATAAAAACCTTGACAAACTTAAAGAACCATACCACTGTATTTGCAAATTTGGTTTCTTACTATACATTATGTATACTTTATATTTTTGCAACATTTTCAGATGCGTGCTATACACTGTTAGATTTTTGGATGTATTTTACCTTCAGTTCCAGGTCTCCGTAGGTTTCCATTTATTTTTGTACACTACGAAATAGTAGGTAATGCAGACAGATTTAACTAACAACAATATAGTGTTCACTTGATTACACAACTTAAGGGCAAGTTTTATACTACAGTGCAGTTGCAGTAAAAGAATGGTCTCTTGGAACATTAGGAAAATTCCATTCAAATTCCTAAAAAAAACCCCCAGCATGGTTTGCAAAAAAAAATTGACAGTGACATGAAATAAATGGGGCATGGCTAAAACATGCAAAACCGCTGGTATGGTGCCTTAGTGAACATCTCTGAGAGAACATAGCGTATCTGTTCATGAGCACCAAAACATCAATCATTTAAGATCATCCAGTATTCTTGACTTTCCACCACCAACAAAGCACAATTATTATTAGAACTTAAACCATACATCTAGTGCGAAAACCACAAATAAAAGCTGGAATATGTCAATATTTGTCAGGACAGTGGATCATGGAAACACGTACTCTTGGTTCTCTCTGTGGTCTGTATATACTGGGCTATACACTAATCTTCTGTTTAGTGCTATATATTTGTAACCGAAATAATAATAGGATAACAGTCTACAGTCTCATGCCGTGATCATTCCATGACAGCTCATCTACAGTATGTGATGATGTCATTGCCTTTGGCTTCCCAGCATTCTCTGAAGTCAAACTGTTTGTGTCGTGATGTGTAGGGTATGGATGTAGTGCAGATGGTAAAGCTCTCCATTTTATCTGCTTTTGCTGTATCTTTACACTCTGATATTTGGATTTTCAAGGATTTGCTTTTCATATATGAGTGTGTTTAAGAAACATCGTGACAATTTGACTGATACTAGTAGAGGTATCAGTGGGGCCTGCGGGTGGCAATGATAGACAGTCTGTTCCACCTATCCAACACATTGATCAGAGGGAAATATCTCCTGATGCCACCATTAAGTCATGTCCTTTGATTATCATCTTGAAACATGACATAGTATCTTGGAATGCCTGGATTGCATTGAAATTTGCTGTTAATTTTAGTGGCTCCACACGATGAATCTTAATGGAGAGGCCATGATCTTTCCTTCCATGCCACCATCAGGGCAAGCCTTCAGTTTTCACCACCACTATTGGTAAGCTCTGAGCATAACAAAATTTGCAGTATGCTGTTTGTGATCTGCTGTTTAAGAGCTAAAGATCTTTAGTCTTTTCTCATCATCAGATACTATTTTGTCCTGAGCAAGCACCTCCATACCACCCTGCTGATTTTGATCTGATCCAATGGAACCTGGACATTTAACTCACCCAGGCAGTCATAAACTATATGAACATTAAGGGAAGAATGTTGAAAATATGAACTCACTAGATGTCAGGCAATTTCTTAGTGAGTTCTTATGGTGGGGACACTATCTGGGGACACATTACAATTGTTTAGCCCATAATAAATATGAACATGAACATGACAACTGATCAGGCCAAGTTCAACCGAGTCTGCTCCAGTCTGGATCAGATGATGTTCACAGTCAGGAGTCATTGTGATCGACTTGCTGCCTGTCATTTTAATTAAGACTATTTATATTTTGACAAGTGTGATATGACTGGAGTAGGGCACTGACATCATGTTTTTGAAGTGGGAAAAATAATGATAAAACTGTTCAAAAATGGTGAGCAAACTAGTGTGGTACTGTCAGGGGCGTAGCCATCATTTTAGAAGTGTGTGTGTGTGTGTGTGTGTGTGTGTGTGTGTGTGTTGGGGGGGGGGGGGGGGGAATCTATGTTCAGAGATCTATTGAGTGATTTATCATCCTCTCACATTCAATTGAACCTCTCTTTAGCAGCTAAAGAATCACATAACCACAAACAGCACAGCACCAGGGAAGCAACTTTAGTTCTTTAAAAATGATATAAAGTCAAAATCTAAAATCTAAAGCTGCCAAACTCTGGTTGAGTTGACATAGAATGACCCTGGAGCAGCTACAGGGTGAGTAGCCAGATAATTAAGAGCCCAATGAAAACACTGAAAACCAAAAGTTCTGTAAAACACCATTCCTGTTTAAAATTATCAGCACCAAAATTAAATGGAAGTGACAAGGTGACAGGGTAATAAGCCACATAAATTAATTTAATGGCAAAAAGTGACAAGTGAAAGTGACACAGCAATAAACACATCAACATTAAGATGTAGCTATTTTATCATTTATTCTATCAACTATGACAGATGTGCAAAATTAATTAATTAAGAAAAATGGTATGACCTATCATCCCTATTGGCCTCTGGTCCACTGTCTCCTCTCTCACCCTGCTCTTTCTATTGTGGCAATAAAGATTAAAAAAATATGTGGAAAGCTACATGCTGAAATAGAATTAGGAATACAGTAGTAGTAGAATTTAACCTCAAAATTCCTTTTATGCTATTGATATTTCTCTCAGCCAGTTATAACAGAGACATTATAAGGACTTAAGTTATAATTTCACCTCACCTGCTGTGGAGACCCTCCATGTCCATCCCTGCTGCTGGCCTCTGACCCACTTTTTCCTCCCTCACACTGCTCTTTCTATTGTATAAAGATTAAAAAATATGTGAAAAACAATAGTGAGCACATGTTCTGTGCAGAAATTAAGGAGGAGTGGGTTTATAACTAGCTAGCTTAGCTAACTAAATTGACATCTATTTCTCATCTTTTAGCCAAAGTCCTAGGCAATAATATACAATATAGAATGTCTTTGTTTTAGCTAAACATTATCTACATGTAACAGCATTACTCAACTTACACAGTTTGTTTGGAAAAAACTGTCTAAAGTGTTTTGCCTCTTGGTTGGTTTGCTGAACATGTTTGAATGAAGTACAACCTTTGTCTCTGATGACACACGGCAGCAGTCTTTGTTTGCCGCCTTTTAGGTCTGTCTACTCATGATGCATTTAAAGGCGGCTTGGAAAAATGCATTTCAACATGTTAAAAATGAAAAGTGGTTGTAATGGCTGTAAAAAGTGCGGGGGACGGAGAGCACAGATAAGGGAAGTACGGGGGACATGTTCCCCATGTACCCTGCGTCCGCTACGCCCATGAGAAGCTATAATTTTAAGTTACTTCAGTGAGTTGAGTTACTTCACCATGTTCATGTTCATGATGTTACTACATCATCTTCATCAGAACAGCTTAGCTTAAGTTAGAGAAAAAGTTCTCTACGCTCCTGTCCTCATCTCTCTGCTCACCATTTTATCCAAATTTAGCATTTTCCTCTTGTTTCTTTCCCATTGTGGCATTAATTAGCATGGCAAACTATTGATGAACATGTCTATTTTGGCACAAGAACATACAAGGATTAGTTTCCTCACAGATGAAAAATGCCACAAAAAAAAAAAGAAAAAGAAAAAAAAATATGAATAATATGACAGAGCTCTCTCTGTGTTGTGTTGTTTTGAAATAGATCTATATCTGTTGGAATTGTGTTATTTTTTGTTACTTTATACCCATCTGCAATTATTATTTATTTATTTTTTTTGTCTTTTTCCAGCACTAGTCACTCACGGAAAATGTATGTATTTGACCATGATATGTGGTGTGATGGTCCTGCATCAAGCTTTTATAGTGCCACTTCAGTTACTAAATTTCCCCGGTGTGGGATCAATTAAGTCTTATCCTGTATCTTATTTTATCATTAGTCATTGAAACTAGCGGACACTACCAGCACTATACTCACTTGTGTTGTGTGGCTTGGTGTAACAGTGTTGAATGCTGTTCCTGGGTTAGACTGAGGACAAAAACAGGAGCATTTTCACCAGAAGGTGATGTGTTTATCAAAGATCAAGCAGACTTAAATCAAAATGTCAAGATATACCTTCACTCATCGATGATAGCACAGAACCGATTCAGGCATCTGACAGCACGTCCTCCTGAACGGTTTCTTTTGTTTAAACACACACACACACACACACACACACACACACACACACACACACACACACACACACATCACCTATCATCAACACATAAACATGTAACCACAAAAAACACAGAATTACAATGTCTTCAGTACCCTCTACATCATCTCTAAAGTAAAAAATGCTGCATGTTGTATCACAGTACTGTACATCCAGGTGCTTGGTTTAGTTTGGCTGAGATGGCTGCTTGTCTACGTTTTCTCTTCTGCATCACCTACTCATTTCCATTTCTTGCATCATCCTCTCTTGTCACCATCTTTTCATTGCTGTCTGGTGCTTTTGAAATTTCTTCTGCTCTCCCCTCCACATTCTCCTTAACAGACGAGCAAAGATCAGTATCCTTGCACATCCAGGTTTATGAGGCTGGACTGCAAATAGTTGAATTCAGCTGCCAGGAAGATTTTTTCTTGGCATGGTGTGATTTTGACTGTAGACCTTATGTCTGTCCAGCTTTCACCCCCTCTGTTTTGCTCCTTATCCTTCATTCCAGCCAGGTTTGGTTGATTTCATTGAAACACAATACAATGACTGAGTATAGATGCTACTTTGACTATTGTCTTCACGTAGTTCACTAACATTTCAACCATCTTCCAGTGTAGACCAGAATTATCCAAGAGGAATGAAATGTCAAGGCCAGAGAAGAATATTTTGGACTCCCCAACCATTTCTAAGGTGTTCCACTCTCAGGAGCAAGAGGACATTTCAAAGGAACCTTTTTGGCACTAAGAGAGCAGGAGCAATGAGTGTCACCATGTAGACACTGATGGAAGCACCCACCCAGTTGTGGCTGCTAACACATCTGGGAAGCTGGGAACACATCATTAGAACTTCAAATCAGTTGACACTCTTCCAAAGCATTAAGATGGATATAACAGTTCAAATTTCTACTGTTGCTATATGAGGAATTACCTCCTTTCTTCAACACATCAGGGGAATTTCTGTGTAACTCGGGTGTCGCTTGGGTTAAAGTGGTATATCTCATCATTTAAAACTGGATGTCTGGATGGACATAGACACATGCTTATTTTAGCCTAAACTTTTCCAACCAAAACAAGACAGTGCATTGCCTTCTTGTAGGGTTTGAGGTGAGTGTCAAAGTGCTATGTGGATTTGCATTTAGTTTGTACCAGACAGGATTTCCCTGATGACAGGAAGTAAAAACAACTGCAATAACCTACAAGTACCCAAATACATCCAGCAACATCAACTGCACTGCGCACTAATTGCTCCTCCCATTACTACCAACTAGGCGCCGATGCCAAGGAGCAGAAAAAGAAAAAGGGGAATGAGACATGAAAAGTGAGATTGTTGGTAGTAACAAAATTCTTATTGCCACAGTCCCTGTTGCTGTTGATGTGATAGCAGGATAATCATCTGAAAACAGCACCCCTGAATGGGTTCCTAGAGCAGGGTGGAACTATAATGTGGTTTCATATTCCAACCTCTCCTGCACCAGAGCATCATCTTTGTACTGCAACCGTGGAGCAGTCAGGGAGCAGTCTATAGCCAGGATTGCCTTGCGTATACTGCGGTCAAGAACATGGCGCTCCCAAGCTGGGTAGCGGTTCCGACAAAGATCGATCTTGATGACAGTTTCCTCAAGGCGTGGAGCACGAGATGATGGTGTGGATGGCACTGTGGGTCGGACCTGAAACACGGGCATGCAGCCGTCCCGCTCAGAATACTTCCCCATGTCACGCTCTAGGGTTGTGGTGGCACCGCGGTTGGAACGCAGTGAGTTGGTGGCACCTTCAGATGGTAGTGTGGAGAACTGAGCAGTGGGGTCCAGGTCGAGTTCCTGGCCGCTCAGTGACTGTCCAAAGCGCGGCCCATTGGGATGGAAAAAAGCATAGTACATGAGCATGAAAACCACACCAGTGAGGAAACTGCTGAAGATGACACAGAGTGCTGGTACTGCAAAGGCGTCAGTGGTGTGAGGAGACCGATAGAGGTACCATAATGCACTGAGAGCTGCATTCTCCACCAGGATTACCAGGTAATAGATGAAAAGCCGACATCTAAACAAAGACATGAAACATGATAAGAATAAATTAATCACATGGAGTGAAACAAATCAGTAAGCAAAACATGAAGCACTGTTCTCCAGTATTAGAGGGATAGGTAAATGTGTTGTTGGCAGTGCTTATTTTGTATTTTGACAGTGAGCTATAAGGGTGGCTATACTGGTCATGCCTCTGTAGCAGAACTGCCCTCTAACTGACCCTTCTCCCTTGCAGTTCCAGCTGCAAGGAGTTATACAGCTAATGCAGGGAGACGTGATGTCTGACCTGAAGCTTTCCTCCCCCCATTCCTTCAGGAGGACTGGAAACGAAAGGTGATCAACTACAAAGGATTGCCTATCAGTTAAACTGTTCTCATGGAGATGCAATTTTTTTTTTTGACAGCTCCACATCAGATGAGGACATTAAAACCGTCAGGATGGACAAGTAACATGTCTTCAGAGAGACTCCAGAATCAGATAACATTGACAAGTTGTAAATCAGACATTCCTGTAGCAAACTGTTTTGTGTGACTGTGTGCTCTCTTTTCTATCACATCAGGATAATGCAATCTATATGTTGGATTCAACTTTGGATGTTCCTACTGTTATGGTTTTCACCAAATGTTTTTGCTTGGACCCAAAGATGCAGACCAGACAGAAGGTATAAAACGAACACAATTTATTAACAATAAATAATGTTGAACAAAAGGCGCACTCAAAAGGAGTGGAGAATTAACTATGAACAAAAAGCGCACTCTAAAGGAGTGGAGAAAAACAACTAAGGGAGCTCCGTTGCAACGGGTCTGAGGCAAGGCACACGCTGACAAGGCAGGCAGGCAACTGAAACAGCACCTGAGTGGTAGTTCAAAAGAAGAACACTAGCACACTCATGAGCAGAGGAGAAAGAGAGTTCGTTACTCACACTAATGAAACACACGATCACGCCAGGAGTCAGGACTCAGGAGGAACAAGTCAGGAGAAGTCGGGAGGAAGGAGTCTGGAACAATCCGGCAACAGGTAGGAGAGAGCTCTCCCCTTTTAACCTGTGCCTAATCAGCGTCATGACGCATCAGGTGCGCTCCAGGGAAGGCGGAGCTGGCCAGGTGTAGAAACACACCCAGCTAGACAGACAGGGGAAACAAACAGACAAAATCTACACTAGGGAAAGGGCAAGAGGAAACACGAGGATTAGACAAGTCTGCAGGATCCTAACACCTACAGCACTAAACTCATAATTTGTAATGGTATCAATGTGGCACCCAGGAGCACTCCTCTGGACCATAGCCCTCCCAGTCCACCAGGTATTGGAGTCCTCTGTCCCGTCTTCTGACATCCACCAGATGGCGAATAGTAAAGGCAGGGTCGCCGTCGATGACGGGGAGGTGGAGAGGGTTCAGAAGGAGGGCACAAAGGACTAGAGGAGACAGGCTTCAGCTGAGATACATGAAACTTCGGGGTGGATCTTCATAGAATCACGTAACTTCAACGTCACCGCCCGAGGGTTGACAACTTTCAGGATGGGGAACGGACCAATAAACCTAGGAGACAGTTTGCGTGACTCAGCACATAGTGGAATATTCTTCGTGGAGAGCCATACTGACTGACCTAGTTTGTAGAGAGGGGCTGGGGTCCTGTGACAGTCGGCTGAGCGCTGTTTAACTCCCTGGGTGTGTTCGAGAGCCCTGGTGGCCATAGTCCAGATGTTCTTTATCCTCTTCATGTGATGAGCCCCTGATGGAATGACGAGTTCCGCTTCTTGAGAAGGGAACAGCAGTGGCAGATAACCTAAAGAGACTTCAAATGGGGAGAGACCACTGGTGGAGGAAGTCAGGGAATTATAGGAGTATTCCCCCGATGGGAGGAGAGTGCTCCACTCTGACGGGTTGCCAGAGCATAAGCACTGTAGCATCGTTTCTAAGTCCTGGTTAGCCCTCTTCATCTGCCCGTTAGACTGGGGATGGAAACCAGAAGACAGGCTGACCGTGGCCCCCAATACTTTGGCGAAAGCTTTCCATACCTGGGAGATGAACTGGGGTCCTCGGTCAGAGACAATATCATGGGGAATACCATGTAGTCGTACAACATGGAGAAAGATTAGCTCAGCCGTTTCCAGAGCCGGGGGCAGCTTCTGTAGAGGAACAAAGTGAGCAGCTTTAGAGAAACAATCTACCACTGTGAGGATGGTGGTTTTACCTCAGGACGGGGCAGTCCAGTGACGAAGTCGATCGCAATATGAGACCAGGGTCTCCCAAGTATGGGCAGCGGAAGGAGGAGACCGGCCAGAGCCTTGTGAGAGGCCTTGCTGCGAGCACAGGTGGAACAGGCTGCAACATACTCGCGAGCATCAGCCTCCAGAGATGGCCACCAGAAATGCTGCCTCAGCAGCGAGATGGTACGGTTCGCTACAGGATGGCAGGCGAGGCGGTTATCATGGATCCACTTAAGCATCTGCGAACGAACAGTGTGAGGTACGAACAATCTATCCTTGGGTCCGTCACCAGGGTCCGGATGCTGCTGTTGGGCATCCCAAATGACTCCCTCTATCTCCCAAGAGGGAGCTGCGATGACTCAGTCCTCTGGAACGGTGGGTTCAGGTTCGGACTCAGAACCTGGGGGGGGGGGGAAACTGGTGGGACAGAGTGTCAGGCTTGGTATTCTTCCCTCGTATTCTCAGTCCCTTCCAGCCAGTGTCTCCATTCCTCCAAAGCAAGCTTTACAGCCAACAGCTCCCGATTGCTGACATCAGAATTCTGCTCCGCTGGGGAAAGACGACAAGAGAAAAATGCACATGGGTGCAAACGGTTATCTGGCTCGGCGTACTGGGAAAGTACAGCCCCTAACCCTGTGTCAGATGCATCCACCTCCACTCTGAATGGCTTAGCAGGGTTAGGTTGAACCAGAATGGGCGTGGATGTAAACAGCCCCTTGAGTTTCTTAAAGGCCCTGTCAGCCTCCATTGACCAGCTAAACTTCACTTTGGAAGAAGTCAGCTTGGTCAAAGGGATGGCTATTTTACTATAGTCCCGGACAAACCTGCGCTAGAAGTTAGCGAATCCGAGAAAACGCTGAAGCTCCTTTAGGGTCTCCGGGACCGGCCACTCCTCCAATGCTCTGATCTTATTGGGGTCCACCTTTAGGCTGCCCTCCTGAATGACAAACCCCAGAAAAGAGATGGTGTTAGAGTGAAACACGCATTTCTCCACTTTTACAAACAACCAGTTCTCTAGCAGGCAGGAGAGCACCTGCCGAACAATGGGTGCGATGTTCATCTAGAGAATGGGAGAAACTCAAGATGTCATCTAGGTAGACGAAGACAAATTGATTTAGATAATCCCTAAGGACATCTTTAATTAGTGCTTGAAACACTGCAGGAGCGTTGGCGAGCCCAAAGGGCATCACCAGATACTCGAAGTGGCCAAGGGGCATGTTGAAGGCTGTCTTCCATTCATTCCCCTCCCTGATGCGGACAAGGTGGTATGCTGTGCGTAGATCGAGTTTAGTGAAGATGATAGCTTACTGCAGGGAGTCGAAAGCAGAGTTAATGAGAGGCAGCGGGTATTTATTCTTAACAGCAATTTGGTTTAAGCCCCTGAAGTCTATGCATGGCCTAAGGGTTTTATCTTTCTTCTCCACAAAAAAGAAGCCTGCCCCCAGAGGTGAAGAAGAGGGGCAAATAATACCCGCCACCAGAGAGTCTTTGATATGTTGTTCCATCGCCTTCCGCTCTGGGCGTGACACGCACGCTCCTTGCTGAATGCTTCGTGGAGGTCATGGTAGTCAGCAGGAACGGAGGAAAGATATGTGGGATCTGGAGGAGAGGCTGCGCTGCGGAGGACTCCACCTGCAGGAGGGAAGGCTGAACGAAGACAGCGTGAGTGACACTGGGAACTCCAAACCAAAATTTTCCCCTGAGCCCAATCAATCTGTGGGTTGTGGAGCCGTAACCACGGATGTCCTAGGACCAAGAAGGCACGTGGAGATTGAATGAAGAGGAAGGAAATTTCCTCGTGGTGATTGCCCGCTATAATCATCTTGACAGGGGTGGTATGGTGAGTTACCTCCATCATGATCTTCCCATTCAGAGCTTAGGCTCTGACTGGCTTCTCCAGCTCCTAAACTTGACAGCCAGCTTTCACGGCGAACCCTTGATCTAGCAGATTATCCTCTGCATCCGAGTTGACAAGAGCTAGAACAGAATGAACCTCCTCCTTCACACAGACAGAAGCAGCTATTTGAAATTTGCGTTTAGCTGGGGATTTAACATCCGGGGTGACAGGGCTCGTCAATACCCCAAGGTCTATTGACGAGCCACCCCTTTTGGCCGAATGGGGCAGACAGGCAGAGCATGTCCCAATTTCCCACAGTACAAACACTCACCCTCTCGGATCCTGCTGAGGCACTCGGGGGGTGTCAGACGTGCTCTCCCTAGTTGCATCGGCTCTTCCTCCACAGGCCGGTTGGAGGGTGGTTGGGGGGTTCAGCTAGGAACCCGGACGAGCGAGCGCCAAGAGCGAGGAGGAGATCTGGCAGAGGCTGTGATGATTCTTCTCTGGCGCCGTTCCCTCAGACGGTTGTCGATCATGACGGCCAAATCCACCAGAGCATTCAGATCTGCGGGTGCATCCTTGGTGGCAATTTTAGTTTTTCTTTAGTCTTTGTAACTTTCATTTTTACTTGTTGGTTGTCTACTGCCCGCCTATTGGCGAGATGTTTTAATCTTTTGTCTACTTTTGCTCTCCACATTAAACCACATAACTTTTTCATTATTAAAACCGAACTCTTCTTTTCTTTAATCACAAAAGCTGAATCATGTATGAAGATTTTTGTAGAGACTATTGACAGGCCATCGAAATTGTTCTCAACTTTATTATTAGCCGAGACATTTTTGCCATACGACTGTCAGCCTCTTTGGACTGAAGTCCTGCAGCCAGCCTCAACCCATCTGTCTGGATCAAACAGCTGCCAAAAGAGCCGCTTCTCATCTGTTGCCAACACCGGAGGCCTTCCAGCTCCTGAAACATCCCTGTCCCATATCAGCTCTCAATTGCGGGAGCTCTCGACTGGTTCACCCCCTTGGACAGCAGCGCAGATCGGAGCCACGAACAACAGCCCGTTTCAGTTCAGGAGCGGCGCTGACACAGAAGTAGGCATTTTCCATGCAGCTTTGAACAGAGTTGGTGTCGTAGGCTACAATAATCTAAATTTTTATAAGACTCGCTTAGTAATTCATTTAAGAAATTAACACTACATTCGTGTCCTAATTTTTCCTCAAAACTACTTCTTACTATTGCCAAACTCATTCCTTTTATTATTTTGCTATTGCTTCTTCATCCAGTTGTTTGTGTTTCATCATATAGTCCATATTAATTGTCGGATTATTCATTATTCATATCCATTCTCATTATTGTGTCAAATAAATAATAGTTTTCATTTAAGTCGTCAGACGGTGTCCTTTTGACCTGGGAATAGACGATCCCTGTATCAAGATGTGCTTCAGATGATGAGATTGATCTCCCATTAATTTGTTAATTATTATTACATCAGCATTCAAAGAAAAGAATAAATAAAATCCTTCTGAGCTGAGGAAGGTCCAAAGTGCAAACACTAGACCCACGGGTTTAGTGACCTGATTCCTCTACACCTCCATCCAGCTTATACATCCACCAGTTGCACTAAATATTTAAAATACACTGTTCAGGAATCAAGAAATGAACACTTTTGGACACTCAACAAGCTTTCCCTTAGTACTAACACTGGGTGAAAAGGTCAAAGTACACAGGATAAAGAAAACAGACTTCAGAGATTAGGAAATTTGCTGTGGATATTGACAGTCACCAGAGGATAAATCCCTCTTATTGTAATGACACCACAAAATTTACGAGAAATTTACTAAACAGTTAGATGGTATCAGAGGAAAAACTTTGAATTTGTTAAGCCATGACCTGTTCTACACTGCCATTCTGAGGTCAAAGTTCTAACAGCATGGCTGTAAGAATATACAATGTCAATGTAACTGTCACTGTAGTAAACATTTCAGCTTCTAGGGCCAGTTGTTCAAAAAATGTAATCTGGATCAAAATGATCCGGATTTGGAAATCCCATTTTTTGCTATCCAGGATCAGGTAATCCGTTTTACTTTTATGCCAGTTTTTCAAAGCAACATTGGATTGGATCACCCTGATCCAGATACACAGTTTTCAAGATTACCAAATCCGGATTACCAGTGCTCTAAATGGGACAACATATCACAATGTGGGCTACCAGCAATGTAAAGAACAACAGGTAGAAGAGCCAACATGGGGTCACTTTAAGTGTTTTTTAGACAAAACACACAAATAACATAAACCACTTCTATTTATAATTTCTTTTATGACCACTCATCTGAGCCACAACAAATAACAAATATACATAAACAAATACATTGTGGATATTTTGAAAAAGTCTTAAATTAAAAAAAAAGGCTAAATGTCCAATAGTTAACAAAATAAAGAATGTTCAGGGTTCTTCAGAGACCAGCATTTTCAAGCCCTGCTTTTAGGAGGCGGGTCTGAAGTTTTACCCTAGTTTGCTGCAGTTTGGTCAGCTTGATTTGTTCCTCTGCCAGGAGTATCTGTGCTTCTGCTCTTTCAGTTTCCCGTTTAAGGAGTAATTCATAGGCATCATTATTATTTGGCAAAGGACGCTTCAAGCCTCTTTTCTGAGCTCCTGTGACTGGTGACTCTACCAGTGAGGATCCAGGTTGTTCTTCGGTAATAGGGCTGAGATCCAGAATAAATGTTTCCTCTGCATTAGGAGTAACTGGCTCACTTTCCTCTACAATCGTAGGCTCACCATCCCCAACAACACCTTGAATCCCATGCAGAGCTTTAGAGTTCTCACCTCCAATAATGTCCAGAACCACATCTGTGTATTCACCTTTCTTAAAGGGTCTGTTGCCTGTTTGGGTGTTTTTTGCTTCAGCAAGGTCCTTTGTGGCTCTGGCCCGCAGATTCTTCCATCTAAATTTCACCTGCTCCAAGGTCCTCTTCTGGCCAGGCCCCATTGCATTCTGGGTGATTTCAACCCAAATGTCTTTCTTCCTTTTGTTTGTCACCATTCCACCCACAACAGAACTTCCTGCTATTGAGGCATAATGGCACTTTACACCCTCCAGCTGTGCATGGGTTTCTGCAACAGTGAAATTAGGTCCTTTTGGGTCCATTGTTCAGGCCTTGGGCATGATTGACTTAATTGATCACAAGCCAAAACATGTCAGCTGATGAGTGGGCGGGTTTTTGACAGCCATCTTATATTAAGCCTCTCTCAGAGGACTTACAGAGAGGTACTGACATGGCAGGTATTGTCCATCGCTACAACCATTTTGGTGGTAGAGGATACTGTCAAAGGGTGTTGAGTATGCAAAACCACTGGAGCAGTACACCACTGAAGAACTGTACCTTGTCAGGCCAAAACTTCAACGGAGAACCCAAAGGAGTCACAGTCTGTCTGTGGAAGAACAGGTCCTCATTGCTCTGCGCTTCTATGCATCTGGGACTTTCTACCAAGTTGTTGGTGACAATATTAGAGTGGAGAAATCTGTGTGAGTGATGTAGTGAAAGCCGTGTCAATTGCATTGGCCAGCCTGGTCAATCAGTTTGTTTCACTTCCAAAGTATGACCAGATTGCCCAGACCAAGCACAAGCTTTTTCTTTTGCGGAATATACCCATTACTATTGGGGTTATTGACTGCACTCATGTGCATATCCAAGCACCTCATGAGAGGGATTGGGAGTACATCAACCGAAAGGGGAGGCGCAGCATCAACATCCAACTTGTGGGCGATGCTGACCTCATCATCATCACAAACTGCATTGTGAAGTGGCCTGGGTCTGTTCATGATGCACGTATCCTGAGGGAGAGTGCTTTATACAGAGAGCTCCAAACCAACCGACTGGATGGCATAATATTAGGAGACAGTGCCTATCCACTCCTACCATGGCTGATTACTCCTTTTCTTGCAGCAACCACAGCTGCGCAGGCACGCTTCAACACTGCTCATTGCAAAACAAGATGTGCAATTGAGCGTTTAAATGAAGTTTAAATGGAGTTCTGAAGTTCTGAAGAGACACTTTGCATGCCTTAAGTACTTGCAAGTGGAACCACAGGGAGCGTGTACTGTCCTGCACAACATCGCTACCAGGCGCAATGTCCCCTTCTGTGATGATGTTTATGATGTACCTGAGCCTGTTGAAGAACCAGACCAACCTCTGGCATTCTGTCAGGATGAGGGACTAACTGGATGTGTAGTAAGGGATGCAATTGTTAGAAATTATTTTTGACAGGTTCATCTCTGATGATTGTTTTGTTGAAATTAATATACAGTGATGAATGAGAGAAATATTGAATATATCATTTATGTTTGTTATTCAAATCTGTTTGGGGGTTTATTTCATGGAGACAAGATCATTTTTATTTGTATTTTATTCTTTACTATACTGAAAGGCTTAATTGGTAGCCTATGTCTACTTTATCTACTTCATCACTGTAACAGTTGAACAAATTAAGTTTCTTCCTGAAATCCACCTTGAAATCCTACCCCCTGTTGGGATCAGGATAATCCTGTTTTTTTTGGATCAAAGTTATCCAGATCCTACTGAAATGTTTTGAACAACACAAAGTGAAGGTTTGATCCAGATTAAAACTAGGATTGGATTACATGATCTAATCCGATTTCAGAATCCTTCTTTCCCTTTTGAACAACCCATTTTCAAGATGTGATCCAATCCGATAACCAAAATCCAATCAGATTACCTTTGAACAACTGGCCCCTAGTGATGACCACAAGTGAGGATTCAAAGCTGTGCCAATCATATTTTATAATGCCAGTGGAGGAACTGACTGTTGATGAGTATTGTTGTGTAGTACCAAAGATGTCAGACATAGTGATAGAATTAGTATTGAACGATACACAAATTACATCCTGTGCCAACATTCAGTGAAAATGGACACTATTGTGTGTCCTTTATGTAGCAAGACAAATACAATTGCAATTTGTCATTTGGCAGATGCTTTTATCCAAAGCGACGTACATATGAATTCACACACCAACGGCACAGCATTAGGGAAGTTTTTTAGAATACAGAATAAAAAAAACCCCTCAATTCAATTAAAGTTATTATCAATAATCAAGCCACTGAAATAGATCTTTTCTTCAGGTCTAAATCACACTAAATGAAGTTGAGTGTCCTCACCTTGTCCGTCCCTCCTTGACGTTGAACCAGGAAAAGATGTAGATTATGCCCACCACCATGTCAAACACAATCTCCTCCCACTTGCTGATGCAGAAGTCTGTCTCACAATGGACAATCCAGAAGGTCATGATGCACCAGTGCAGGACAATGAAGATGCCAAAGTAGAGTTGAAACACTGAGGCAAACAGGGCAAAGGTGATGACCCTCGCAGCAATAGTGAAGAAGTGCCAGCAGAACTGGATGATGACAGCAAGGTAGCTGATGGGCTTCTTGTCATCTCGAGACTCTCGAAGGGCCTTCTGGTACGAGGCCAGGGCCCAGGCCAGAGAAACAAGGGATGCTGCTGCTGTCATACCTGCGACAGACAGGCACACAGTGACACAGTAGGTTTGATTTCAGTGGCATATTTAGATATAATATTTTAGCAGTCTACACAGCAATCTGTAACTTGTCAATTAAATGCTTGTTCAGAAATTTAATTTGGTATGCTTGATTTTTTTTTTAATTTACAATGGACAATTTATCATTTTATTTCCTCTGCATTTGCCTCTGTCTTGTTACCATGTTTAGGATCTTTATTTTTCCTTTACAATGAAGTGATATATAAAGTCTGTTGTGGTATTCGCACTATAAAGAAATCATTATCTTTCTAATGTTTGATAATAATGATTGCAGTATGATCATTGATGAGGTATGTGTTTGCATGGGATCCAACATACTTATTAGGTAGCCCACAGGCCCTTTTCACACCAGAAAGTTGCCCTAGACTTTTTGTATGACAGTTACTATATATGAAAAAAAAAAAAAAAAAAAAAAAGACAAATCAGCATACAAGGAATTAGTACAAGCAACGCATAGACAACACAAGGAAAAAAAAGAAAAACTTCATCAGAAAAACGCTATAATAATAATAATAATTCCTATACACGGGGCTTAAGCAATGAAATGAATCTTCTGGCGTGGGGTAGAAAAACGATTGAAAAGCTTTTATGTTTTACTGGCTTAAATTAGAATGATCGAGACCAAGTTACAATATCTATTATCACACAGTGTTTCTGTGTGTGTGTATGTGGACTTACTATCTTGTGTTCTTGGAAGAAACGTGGACTAAATATGTCCACTGAGAATTAGACAAGATGCCTCAACAAAACAACTGAGACAAAACTATAAAAACACGCAGGCAGCATGCCCACATTTATAGAACGGTAAGCTAATGTAACATTAGTGCTGTAGATATAACATTAATGTTACCTTCAGTTGACTATCTGTATTGCTGCAATCTGAAAGAATGAGCATGTTACAGGATTAACCATCTAAATCTTGCTGTAGATATTCTCTAAAGAAATATCACTACATTATCAAACGATTTTGCTTTTACTCTCAAGCTTAACACAGAGACAGGAGTATATTTCATTGAACAATCCAGCTTCGGAATGAGTCTGCAGTGGAGAGCACAGCTAGCTGTGGCAATGCTAGGTGAGCAGGAACAGAGTTTGGAAATAGCAGTTGAATTTACGGAGGAGAGTCAGTCTGTTGTACAGAGCAGAGCAGAGAGCAGAGTGACATGAGCACTATGTTTTAACAAGTGTCTTTTCCACCAACCTTGTGCAAGAGGAGATCCACACCTGTAGTAGTAACAACATAGTAACTACATAACAACAATGGCAGCCATAGTTAACATAAAAATGTTAAATGCATGACAAAATTAGAATAGTTATTGATTAAAACTAGACTACTTGTCTTACATTTTGGTTGACAACAAAAAATAAATGACTGAAATTTCACTAAAACTAAATTTTTGTGCAAACACTAAGACTAAAACTAAAGTCAGGTGCCATGAGCCTCAGTCAGAGTTAACTCTCATAACTCATAACACTCATAACTCTCAGAGAGAGTTCTAACCCTTTGGAAAACTTCCTGTGTGGTTCCAGTCCCATCCCAGGGAGCACCTTCCACCTGATGAGCACTTTGGAGAGGATTATACTGAACCACAACCTGCGTCACCTGGTGGGCAGCGAGCTGGACACCTACAGCACAGGTGTCTCTGGCCCACGGCCCAAATTTGGCCTGCAGTGTAATTATATTTGGCCCGTGAGACCAAATACCAAATGACTACTAGAGCTGGCCCGCCGGTATTATATAGCGCATGTATCGCTGATACTACAAATCCCACGAATGCTCTGCTGGTGTTTTGGCGCATTCAGTCAGGACAGGACCTGTAAACACCCTCTCCTCTGTTGACAGTAGTCACAGCGTCCTCATGCTACTACTGGCACCGTGCTACTTTTCCAAAAATGGCGAAAAGAAAGGCAGAAAACAGGAGCTTTCTGGACAGGTGGGAGGCAGAATATCTGTTTACATATATAAAAGACAGACCTGTTTGTCTTGTATTTGGAGCCAACGTGGCTATAACCAAGGAGTACAACATTAGATGACACAATGAAACAAAACACCAAGACAAGTACAAGGACCTGGACATGACTCAAAAACACCAGAAAGCAGAGGAGATGAAAAGAAGTTTGGTTTCATAACAGACTATGTTCAAAAAAGCCATATCAAAAAGTGAGGCTGCTGTAAAGGCTAGTTTTATTGTGACAGCAGAGACTGCAAAATCAGCCTGGCCCTTTAATGAGGGAGAGTTTGTGAAAAAGTGCATGATGAAAGTTTGTGATCTTGTGTGCACAGAGAAAAAGCAAGCAAAATGTGAGCCTGAGCAGAAACAGTATAGCTGATCACACGTGATCTTGCCACCAATCTATATGACCAGCTGATGGAAAAGGGAAAAGATTTCGTTGCATTCTCCCTTGCTGTGGATGAGAGCACCGACACATCTGATACTGCCCAGCTGTCAATCTTCCTCCGTGGAGTGGACTCAAATCTATGTGTTACGGGGGAACTTTTGGGATTAAAATCAATGCATGGCACAACCACAGGACAGGAAATCTTTGAAGAGGTTTACAAATGTGTAACTGAAATGAAGCTGCCGTTGGAAAACTCGTGGGATTAACGACGGATGGTGCGCCAGCGATGCGCGGTCAAAAAAGTGGACTGATGGGCAGCGTTTGGGAGAAGATGCGGTAGGAGAACTGTGCATGTGAGCTAACTGTTTATCACTGCATCATACATCAAGAATCGCTGTGTGGCAAAGCCCTAAAGATGGAACATGTTATGACCACAGTTACACGAGTAGTTAACTTTATGAGCCAAAGGTCTGAATCACAGCCAGTTCAAGTCTTTTCTGGAGGAGTGTGGTTCAGAATACGCAGACGTGCCGTATCACACAGAGGTGAGATGGTTAAGCCGAGGAAAAGTACTGAACAGATGTTTCGAGCTGCATGAGGAAATATGTCATTTTCTGGAAAGCAAAGGGAAAGACACAGCAGAGCTCTGGGAGCAAAAGTTTATGTGTGAGCTGGCCTTTCTGTGTGACATCACGAGTCATCTCGATGCACTGAACCTGCAGCTTCAGGGATGGGGGCATATCATCACAGACATGTACGCTGCAGTGAGGGCTTTTAAAACTAAATAGTGCCTGTGGGAGAATCAGATGCTGCAAGGAAACCTGGGCCATTTTCCCTGCTGCCAAATTGAAAATTAAATTAAATTTAAATCAGAAGGCTGCAAATAAAAATAGAGGCATTAGTGCTGTCAATTGATTAAAATCGCAATTAATCTCATGAATGTCATAGTTAACTCTCGATCAATTGCAAATTAATCGCACATTTTTATCTATTCTAAATGTCCCTTGAATTATCATTTTAATACTGTTATCAACATGGAAAAGTGGATAGGCTTGCTTTGTGCAAATGTTTTTTATTGAAAACAACAACGTGTAGTGTTATATTTCACACTAACATTCTCACTTTGAGCAGTCATTCACATTTGAAGCAAAATCTCACACAATTTAACACTGTCAATAAACAGATCACAAAAAAATAAATACTTGGTTACAAAAAAGCCCCTTCAACAACCCTTTCTAAGGGATCAAAACAAGGTGATACAAGATAAAGTTACAAAGCGCACATAATTGTAAACTAGGACACAGGCTATAATGCAGTTAAACCATGGCTTAAACTTTCCTTTCTTAAGTTTCCTTTGAACATAATACCATCCATATGCCTCTGTTGGAAGCCATCCATTGCCACCTGGTTTTGACAAGGAGGCGGCGGAGAATTCGCAATCGCCGTGTGTTTGGCCATCAAGTAGTATTTCAGACTGGATGTGCTACAGTGATAATTCAGTTCACACCGACAATACACAAAGATAACTTTGGTCTTGTCAGTCGACCCATCTGGTAACTTTTTGAAACTGAACTTTCCATTCAGAATCTTGTTCGCATCCATTTTGGCATTTCACACGTGACATTCACACACACCGGTAGCCTACTTTTTTACAGCTAGCAAGCAGGCAAGACCAAACACGTGCGTGGGGCATGCCTATTGTTTTGTTTCCAATTTACAACTGGATCCTGTAGTTTTTCTTACGTTACTAGCAGTGGCCACAGCTTATAAAAAACTACAAGTTCACTAGGTCACAAAGAGCGTTAATCTCGCAATTTAAAAAAATTATGCCGTTAAAATTGATTTGCATTAATGCATTAATAATGCAATATTTTTGACAGCACTAAGACGCATACAATTTTTTTTTAATTTTTACTAAGAAAGGAATGCCATTGATGTGTTTTTTATTTGAAATTCGAATTTGCACGTGTGCAATATTAAGTTATATATTGGATAATATTAAGCTTTGCTTGTTCCATATTCAATGTTTAAGCAAAACTTGTTTGGGTCCATGTGAAAAGGTTCATTGTTATATCTGGAGGAAGATTTTTTCAATAAGTTTTAAATGTTGGCCCACTGTGCATTTGAGTTTGACACCCCTGCCCTACAGTCTGCATATCTGCATATATCATACGACTACCTCACCAACAGACCACAGTATGTGAGGCTTCGCGGCTGTGTGTCCGATGTGGTAGTTTACAGCACGGGGGCTCCACAGGGGACAGTGCTCTCCCCTTTCCTCTTCACCCCCTACACATCGGACTTCAGACACAACACCGATAGCTACCACATCCAGAAGTTCTCCGATGATACAGCCATTGTTAGACGTGTATCACAGGGGAACGAATTGGAATACAGGAAGGTTGTAACTGACTTCGTCAACTGGTGTGGACTGAACCACCTGCACATAAATACCAGCAAGATAAAGACGTTCACCTCAACAACAAAATGGACTAGACAAATAACACAGATGCCCTGTACAGGAGGGGCCAAAGTCATATACACCTGGTAAGAAGACTGAGGTCCTTTGGAGTATGTTAAAAACATTTTATGACTCTGTGGTGGCATCTGCAGTTTTCTATGCAGTGGTCTGCTGGGGCTGTGGGAGCTCTGGAAGGTAAAGGAAAAGACTTAACAAACTAGTCAGGAGAGCTGGCTCTGTCCTGGACTGCCCTCTGGACACCATCGGGAGGTGGATGAGAGGAGGATGTTAGCCAAGCTGATCTTGATCAATTACAACCCATCCCACCCCCTGCATGAGACGGTGGGGCCTTAAGCAGCTCCTTCAGTAACAGACTGCTGCATCCAGTCTGTAAGAAAGAATGCCACCACAGGTCCTTCATTCTCACATCTGTCAGACTGTTTAACCCTGTGGAGTCCCTTGACGCGCCAACGCGTCAAAATCACATTTAACACGAGGGAGAGTCAACATACTTTTTCCTGCATATTTTCGTCGCAGAAACAGAAAACGGAGCTGTAATGAAAGTTTATGGGAGTGTAACGAAAATGAAAGTGAAAGTTGTGAGGAGTTACGGCGGCGATAGAGAAGGAGCGAAAAATAGTGATAGAGCGATAGTTAGTTTAGAGAATTGAGTGATTTGCGACATTTAGCGTGTTTTGAGTGTTTCGTTAGTGTCTAGTTGTGTAGTGTAACATGTAGTATCGTGTGTTTAGTGTGTTCGTTATGTGTGAGAAAACAGTGACGATGAGGCGATGGATGAACGTGGAGAGGGCGGGGGAGCTCTTCTTCGAGCTGGATGGAGCTGAGGGAGCAAGGGGTCCGAGTTTAAGCCAGAGAGTGAGAGTGAGAGTGAAGTCAATGCATTCCAAGTTATAGAAAGACAAACAAATGTTTGTGTTTGTGTGTGTGTGTGTGTGTGTGTGACACAGAGAGAGGGAGTACCTTGGACAGCCTGGAGCTTGTGTGTCTGTATGATAATGCACAACTGCAGCACCAGCTGTGGAGCACTTTCCAGAAAGGTGGCCAGCAGATGCAACATGCTCACATCTGCAAACTCATAGACCATCCTCCAGTAGTAACGCCAGCGCTCGGTCTCAGCACTCTGACGACTCCGAATGCCCAGGTAGATGGTATGGAAATACCTGAAAGGAATGGAGAAAAAATATCAGGTCTCAATATCAACCAGACAGGACAAAACGTCAGGATGTAACGTCAACAATAGTATAGAGAAAAGCAATGGTAACATCCAATAACATCCAAGAGTCAGATTGCACTGATTGTACAATTTTAGAAAATAAGGTGTTCTGATCATCACATTTTACCAAATCTGATAAATTTAGTGTAGAGATACACTTGGAGTTGTGAGCAAATTTTATCCAAATAGTATATAACAGTCAGGCTGTACAAAGAAAGATATTCATTGTGATGTGGCTATATGCCCATTCAGGAACACTGCCCAATTTGAAGGTGAAATTCCTCGATTTGGTCATAGGGTTCAATTGCACCCAAAAATCCTCCAAGCAACCACTGGAACAATTTCATGCAAGGTGAGGGGCTGAACTGCACCACTGTGCCTTTAGTCCAAAACAAAATCATTTTCTATAGACTGGCATTTCCAACCTATACAACAGGCACTTTGTACTGCGCAATTACTGTAAGCAAAACAAATTGAAAGAAACAGCAATAAGAAATGGCTATGGATGGCTATCATGGCAGGTGCAAAAAGCCATGATATGTAATGAATATGTAAATCAAACAGTCTTATGTTTCTGTACTATTAATGGTACATACTGTACAGAATATTACAAGGCAGACAACAGACCTATCAGCAATGTAACCATTATGGCATCTGCAGCACACAGACCCACAGATGTTGCAGCAAAAAGAGAGGGTCTGCACTGTTTTTGCATGCCTTGAAGTAGGTAGGCTGGTATAATTCTTACCATGGAGTCATCCTTATCTTTGTTGGATGCTTTACCCTTTTTGTGATGTTCACAGTCTGCTAATAGGGGAGATTATATCTGTGTCTCTTTCCTCAAGCTTGGGTCCTGGGAGTTTGAGAGTTCTGCACAGTATCTTAACTGTTCCTAGGACTGCACTCTTCTGGGCAGAGACCTCAGATGATGTTTCTGGAATCTGATGCCACTCCCCCAGTTTGTAGGTCACTGCCCACAATGCTCCGATTACCACTACTACCACTGTTGCCTTTACTCCCCACGCTCGCTCCTCTTTCAGCCCTTGGTATTTTTCAAGCTTCTTCTATTCCTTCTTCTTGATGTTGCTGTCACTCAGGATCACTATGTCTATCACTCATGCCTTCTTCTGTTGTTTGTCTATCAACCCGATGTTTGGTTGGTTAGCCACCACCATCTTGTCAGTCTGGATATGGAGGTCCCACAGGATTTTGGCTCAGTTCTATGTTCGCTTTTCCTGCAAGCATCTTACGTCCTGCTACTATGTGCTGAACTTTCTCAGGAACACCTCTGCACAGCCAGCACCTGGGGTCCGGTCTGGTGTGGTAGACCCCTGACTCTATTGATCTTGTACTGAGGGCCTGTTCTTGTGCAGCCATGATTAGTGCTTCTGTGTTGTTTTTCAGTCCAGCCTTTTCTGGCCACTGGTAGGATTTCTTTATATCAGCCACTTCTTCTATCTGGCAGTGGTGCATGCTGTGAGGGGCTCGTCCCTCCATGATCATCAGTCCTCTTCTTCTGCATTATCAGGCTTCTGTTGCCTGAGGTATTAATTTAGCAGCTGATGTGTGGGGGCCATCTTGATCTATTCCTGCATCGTAGTTGTTTCATCCTGGACAGTGGCTCTGAAACTCACCAGTCCTTGGACTCCCTTGGTCTGCTTAGCATACAGTCCCAGGGTGCTGGACTTGGGATGAAACCCTTGGTGAATTGTGAGGTGCTTCCTTATCTTGATATCAGTGGCTTCTATTTCATCTGGCCAGCCGATCATACCAGTGGGGTATCAGATGACTGGCAATTTCGTGTACTGATGTTTGGCTTTCCTGATACCACGGGAGAGGTTGGCATTCTGGGCCTTCAGCTTGTGGACCTCACTTGTCAGTCATGGCTTCTGGTTAGCCAGGGTGGTGATGGTTTTAGTTTGTGTCACATCATCATCAGTGTGTAAGTGTAAGTGGCTGCCTGCTTCAACATGTCCCAGTCTGGGCAGTCCAAAGGCCCCCTCTGCACACACATGTACCTGAAACGGTTAAGTGACTTTCACCTGTGGTGAAAAGGATGCTCTTTTTAGCATAACAGTGATATGGTCAGAGAGGCTGAGGTGGGAGAAGGGTGATGCCTTGTATGCTCCCTTGTCTCACAGTATATTGAGTCTCTTACCTGCTGCCATTTTCTTTCATCTATTCACATGCTCAGTAAGTCCTTTTCCACTCTCACTCCCCTGCCAGCCATGCCCATTCACCTGATCACACACCTGAGATTCATTCCCAATCAGTCCAGATTGTTCTTCGCATCATGCAAGACTCTCTAGCATTCTTTATCAGACTGATCTCTTGTTACTGGACCTGCCTGCCTTTGTGTTTTGTCCTGCACTTTCTGGATCTCTGCCTGACTGTGACTGTTGAATGTTTGGTTTGCCAAACAATTCACAAGACTCTCAATAGTGCCAAACAGAACATTGATAATCTGAGATTGAAGTCAGTGAACAATGTCAGTCTGACAACTGACATCTGACAACTGAGGTCAGTCTGACAACAATCATGTGTCTATGATTGGAGCTGGTGTTACTTTGCATGAGGCCCTCACTGCTGCTGATATGCTGGCAAAGGAAGGTAAGAACATCCGTGTGATTAACCCATTCACCATCAAGCCCCTGGATACCTCTACCATTCTGGAGAATGCCAGAGCCACAGGGGGACAGATCATCACTGTGGAGGACCACTACAAGGAGGGTGGTCTTGGTGAAGCAGTGCTGTCAGCAGTGGGCAAAGAGCCTGGCATTGTTGTGACCCGGCTGGCAGTTTCAAGACTCAAGAGCTGCTCGACATCTTTGGCATCAGCGCCAAGCACATTGCCAATGCCGTGCGTCATACCTTTGCAAGCTAAGGACTGCGCCTGATCTCCTGCTCACTGCTCTTTTTCATCACAACCAACTTTCTGTTCTGTGTATTATTTCAGGAAGAAAAGGCTGGAAAAATCAATATACCAGTGTGTTTTGAGAAGTGCAGTCTTAAGGTCTCTATGGTTGAAATCCCCAGCTAAAATGAGAAAGGCAGTCTATTGTTCAGTCCACCAGTGGTGAACAGTGTTCAGGGACCACAACAGCATCGCAACACCAAGCATTGCTGATGCTGATGAAATAATGCATTAAGAATCACTCTTAGGTCTTCAAGTGCAATTTCATTTAGTACAGTCACAGCCAAAATACTAAACAAATCCTAAAAAAGCCATTAAAAACTAAAAATTGATTGGTTCCATAAAAATACAAAAGAAATTTTGAGTATTGGGTCATTTTGGTACCAGTGATCCAATGAACCTTCTTCTAATGAAGGTCATGCTTTTTATTAAAAGACACAATTTTTGTTGCCGAGCTTCATGTCTATATAAAGCCAGCACTTTTGAAAGTTCTTCAGAGACAAAAATGGCTAAAACAAAGAACCTAATGCAGGAAACACGCCTGAAGATACTGATTCTCAGCCTGGAAGGGTACAGCTGCCGCCAGATAGCCAGGTCTATAGATCATGGCTCAAGGTCCTACAAGGCTGTCAAGAAGCCCCTGATCAATGAGAGACAGAGGTTAGCCCGGCGTCATTGGGCCCAAGTACACAAGAAGTGGACAGCCAGGAACTGGAAGAAGATTCTATAGTCAGATGAGTCCAGTTTCCAGCTTTATCTTCCTCCTGCTAATGTGAGGATACGCAGAAGGCCAGGCGAAGCATTATCTCCCCCATGTACAGTACCTACTGTCAAGCATGGTGGAGGCAGCATCATGGTTTGGGGATGCATGACTGCTGCTGGTGTTGGTCATCTCACTGTCTGTGATGGCACATTGAACTCTGCCAAGTATTGCGCCATTCTCGAAACCCACATGCTCCCTTCTGCACGTGCACTGTTCCGTCGAGGTCAAAACTGGATGTTTCAACAGGATAATGCCCCTTGCCACACATCCAGGGCCAGTACAACTTGGCTGCAGGAGCACAATATCCAGGTCTTAGAGTGGCCAGCTCAATCCCCGGACATGAGCCCCATTGAAAATCTGTGGTGGATTATCAAAACGTCTGTTTCAAAGCATAAACCAAAGAATTTAGAAGAATGGGACAAGATTACCCCACAACAGTGTGAAAGGCTCGTGGGGAACATGCCAGCCAGGATTAGAGCTCTACTGCATACTAATGGCAAGACTACTAAATATTAATTTGATGATGTGATGGTTTATTTATTTTTTGTTCAGTTTTGAACACATTCTCTGTTATTTGTTGACTTTGATACTGACAATGTTAAGAACTGAGATATTGAACTGTTAAGAATTTAGTTTTGTTAGTTTCTCTTGTAAACAATAAACAAAAAAATATCATTTGTATTTGTTTGTGTCTGCCTAATGCAGCCACACCTTTTGAAACACAAAAAAGATTTTTCCACAAATATTTCATGATAATATTTGAAATTGAGTAAAATTTTAAGGGTGTCTTTTGTCCACCACTGTGTATATATGTGTGTGTGTGTGTGTGTGTGTGTGTGTGTGTGTGTGTGTGTGTGTGTGTGTACTGGTGCTGGTCTTTGTGGCCCTCGTCTCACATATACCAAAAAGAAAATTTGTCATTCAGTCTCATGTTCAGCCTTGAAGTGAGGCCATCAGCATCAGTATTGCCAGCATGACCATGGCAGTGCTACTTATGTACAACCCCATTTCCAAAAAAGTTGGGACACTGTAAAGTGTATGTAAAAACAGAATGTGATGATTTCCGAAACACTGAAACCCCATATTTAATTGGAAATAGCACAACATATCAAATGTTGACACAGAAATTTTCCTTGTTTTTTGACTGGAAAATTTGTGAAATGCTGAAAGAAAACACCTGGTGCAACATGTCACAGTTTAAGGTTAACTGGCAACAGGTTAGTTACATGATTGGGTAAAAAAGAGCAACCCACAGAGGCTGAGTCTTTCTGAAGTAACACTGTGGAGGGGTTCACCACTCTGTGACAGACTATTCTGGCACATTACGTTTGATAGTTAAGTTCAGGAACAAAGACCACACCCCAAACACATCCCACGCAAAGTATTTAAGCTCATCTGATTCATTCCTCTCCCCTTTGATTCTGTCTTCACTCGACATATGACAGACAAGCATTACAGCAAATTGCTCGCGTCACACCATGGACCAGGAGCTCATTTTCAACCCTTCACACAGCAGTCTGTTCGAAGATCAGCAGATTCCCGAAGTCCTCTCCATCTCCTAACATCCAGCTCCGTCAGGGCATTGGGCCTTCAGCCTCCAACAACTCTGATGTTGCCGGCCCCTTGCCTCAGAAACTCCAGAGTAACATCCTGTTTTCAGCTCAAAACAACTCTCCGACTCACTTGAAGTCTAGTCTCCCCAATGACAGGCTAAACCACCATGATGTACATTCGCCACACACAATCGGACCAACATCAGCTCAAACATGTCCGAGTGGACAGTAACTTGACCAAAGAATGATCTTTGGCAATGCACTCATCCCCTCATCCATCCACCCCTCCTTCCATCCCCTCATCACCTTAACATTCTCACGGTTCACTGTCCAAACATTTCTTGTCATTCATTTTATTCTTGTCAATAAACACAAATGCTACATTCATGTCTTAAATTTTTCCATTAGCAATGTTATTTTTATGTCCTCTTTTTGTATAGAACGTACATATATATAGTTGATATTTTTATTTGTATTTTTTATGTTTTATCATCTTCTACGTCTCCTTTTTTCATTCCTGCTGCTATTGGTGCTATCTGTAATGCCCTAATTTCCCCGGTGGGGGATTAATAAAGTTTTATCTCATCTCATTTCATATCATACACTGCTAGAAATTTAGACTCTTGTGAATTGTTGTTGTAAGCCACTTCAACATACAATCACAACAGGTGGCACAATAAACACCAACAGCAGAAAAACATCTGTTTACAATTGACACAACAGTGAGGCTATGCACCAATTACATCTCTTACATCCTTTACTCCTTTCCAATTAGCGATGTGCTTGTCTTCCCCTTGTCTTCCATATTTTCCCCATTAGATTGCTGAAAATCTGAGAACATCCAAAGAAGCAGTTTCCCCTACCTGAGCCTCAACTCCCCCGGTTCCATCTCGTTTCCAGATTGGCAGCTCACACTGGTCCATTGTCACTTCCATCCATCCATCCATCCATCCATCCATCCATCCATCCATCCACAGCCTAGATCTCTCCTCTTCATCCCTTTATCCCCTCATCCCTCACCCCTTCATCCCTCATCTCTCATTCCTCCTCCCCTTAATCCCCTCATCCCTTCAACCCTCCCCCCTCATCCCTCCTTCCCTACATCCTGCTATCCCTTCATCCCTCTGTTCCTTGTTTTGTTTTGCTCTATTTATTTGCACATAGGAGGACGTATAGATATTACACATGAAGAAGTTAAAAGCTGGGCAGGAGAGGAAAGAAGCCCAAGAGGGCATATACGCATCCTCACCTCCTTTTTAAAGTTGTTGAAGAGATACTAAAACAACCAGTACAACAGCAACTGAAGAAAAAACAAGAAACACACATACAGAAACAAACAAACACATAAACAACAAACAAGAACAATAAGATATGTACAGTATAAAAATCGAGGAAAAAGAAAAATAACTAAATAATCAAGAAACAAATGATATATAAAACTTTAACTATAAAACTATAATTAAGAATTATATTATTAAATGATAACGTAGAATGTGCATGCAATGTTGTTTTTTTTTTTCAAGTAAGCCTTTCTTCTAGGATGACTCCCCAAAATATTGCAGATGGAACTTGAATCAATTCTGAATTATTTATCAATATTTTAGCATAATCTTTAGAATATCTATTTTTGTTGCAAAATCAGATTTTTTGACATTGACAATGAATGTTGTTGTTCATCTGAAACTGTTCAGAAAATAATGATAGACCACTATTTGCAAGTTTAATTAATGCTTTAAAATCATGGAGTGACTATGAGGGCATTATCATCAGCAAATAAAATAAGGAAACATTTTTTGGAAATCATAGGCAAATCATTAATGAAAATGTGGTAATCCACAAGGTAATTTCAATCTATTTGACCTATTTATGCATGCAAATTGTTCTCTGTTGTGTTCTCCTCTTCATTTGAACACTTTCTGCAAAGTCTTCATTATTAAAAAGTTAGTGTTCTTGAGGTTCTTTGCACATTTCACGATTTCTTCCTCATCCTTAAACCCAATGAGTTTCAGGACAATTGGTCTTGGGCGTCCAGTGTGGCCATAATTTCCTACAAGATGTGCTCTCTCAATTTCAATGAGCTAAATGTTGATTTTAAGGTGGTTTGCTTTGCTCTCAGTGTCAAGGTGTGATTCATGTTGTGCATCTGGTATGTCATCAATTATCAGATTATTTCTCCTTGACTGGTTTTCGAGTTAATCCAGTTTAGCAGCCAGCTCATTAGTGGATGTTTGGTAAAATGAGAGAGGCTCTGTTATGGTTTTGATTTCATCCATGCTTTTCTCCTTATTGGCATTTAAGTCATCCAAGTCAGCTTGGGAATACTGCAAACTGGCTTTTATCTCCTGAATATCCTTAGACATGCTTGTAATTATCTTAACACGACTATCAACATGGGAGATTGTAGAGCAAACCAAAATTTGCATACATGTTTTAAAGCTTCATCTCTCGACCCTCATGCTAATGTATTCTCATTCATCATCCATGCTTTCCTCCATCCATAATATGCATTAAACCATTATAAATCTGTATCTTATCAGTGTGGTCTTTGTTTGTGAAATTAAATTAAAGGAACAAAGACCACGCCCTGAACACATCCCACTTCTGGACAGATAATTTAAAATTGATTTCCCCTTCAACTCTGCCCCCCAACTCCTTTCCTCCAACTCTGTTGTCTCTCACTTCAATAGAGGACCCACTGAGGCTTTTACTGAAAATCCGAGAACACCTTAAAAGGCGGTCCCCCACCCTTGGCCTCGACTTCCCCAGTTCCATCCCGTCTCCACGCTGGCAGGTCATGCTGGTTCATTGTCACACTCCATCCATCCATCCACAGCCCAGATCTCTCCCTTCATCCTCTCATCCCTCACCCTTCTTCCCTACTCTGTCATCCCCTTACCCTCATCCCTCACTCCTTGATCACTCACACCTCATCCCCTCATCCTTTCATCCCTCACCCCTGGGTGACCGTGGTGATAGTAAGGTGGTAAGATGGTAAACATGACCCTGTCGCTGCTTTTTTGAGACATGTTGCTGGCATCAATTTCTGCGGATATCATTTTCAAAAACAATTACATTTCTTATTTTTGACATTTAATATGTTTGTGCTATTTTCAATTAAATATGGGGTTGCAATGTCTTGCAAATCACCACATTCTGTTTCTATTTACATTTTACACAGTGTTCCAACTTTTTGGAAACAAGGTTGTACAGTACTTACAGTGTTACCTGCCATGACGAGTGTTTGGGCTAGCACATCCTGTTATTCAGATAATGTGCATTTTATGAAGCAGTTGCTGTAATTCTATCCTGGATTCCAGATGGTTTCAGATCTGATTTTTGTGGGGATCTGCAGTCTCTTCCCTCTCTGTCTAGTCTGTGTCTGTGTTCCTGCAGGGCGTGGCTGGCAGGTTGGGGATGGCCTCCTAAACTCATCTGCACGCAATCACCAATCAAGACCCACCTGCTCACTCCATATGTAATATATAATATATAAGCACCCAGATTACTACCAGTATTTGTCATATCGTCTTCCTTGTTGCGTGGTAACAACCTACCAGAAGTTCATGTTAAGTAGTCAGTTTTTGCCTTGTCTACTTTCTGTATACCTAATCAGTTGCATTCCTCCTGTTGTGCTCAGGTACCTAGCCCACATCTGCTTTGCTTGTGTCTGCTCTCACACCAGCTCTGTCCGAGCAATTAAAAAGCCAGTCATTAAGTGAAATGTGAGCTCATCTTGTTTAACTGACCGGAATCTGATTCCTGATAAACACATTTGTGACAAGGGAAGAATAAATAATCTCCTTACACGTTTACAAGTCCATTAGGTAGGCTGCCACCTTCTCACCTTTTCTGTAAGAAGAGGGCTTCTTGTCTCTACCATGTGCAGGAGGGCTGAAGGTAGACTGACTGCTTTTGTGAGATGTGATTTCAAAGGATTCAAGGCTCAAACTATAGTCAGACTCAAACTTAACACAGTAGCTTCGAAGTTACTCAGTGAATCCTTTCATTAACTGGTTTGATTGTATTTTTAAGTCACAAGGAAAAGTATTTCTATAGATTTGCACAAGTTATTACAATATGATTTACTACAGTGATCAAGTCAGTGTGTGTCAGCAAGACAATGATTATGGGACAACAGTTTCAGATATACCACAAGTCAGCTGTAGGACTCCAGTTGGAAATGTGGCAGCTAGTGATTATATACCTGGGTGGAGATACAGACACTGAGAACTTCTGCTTACTACTAAGAATGTTGTTGTTTAACTTGGCGCACTAAATTTTGACTCCAAGTTTAGTAGACTCTATCTGTAGTCCATCAGATGCTTAGTCATAAATGTATTTTTTTTATCCCAAATTTTTACAATACACTTTTCCTGGTGGTTATTATTGTCTTAACAAGGTAAAAGATTTTAGCCATTGGACTATTGGGAGGGAGGCCTCCAACTCCCGCCTCCGGGAGAGCTTCGACCAGATTCCGAGGGAGGTTGGAGACATTGAGTCCGAATGGACCATGTTCTCCACCTCCATTGTTGACGCAGCCGCCCGTAGCTGCGGCCGTAAAGTCGCCGGTGCCTGTCGTGGCGGCAACCCCCGAACCCGGTGGTGGACACCGGAAGTAAGGGATGCTGTCAAGCTGAAGAAGGAGTCTTTGTTGGCCCATGGGACTCCTGAGGCAGCTGAGGGGTACCGGCGGGCCAAGCGTGCGGCAGCCCGGGCGGTTGTAGAAGCAAAAACTCGGGTCTGGGAGGAGTTTGGGGAGGCCATGGAGGAGGACTACCGGTCGGCCTCGAAGAAATTCTGGCAAACCGTTCGGCGCCTCAGGAAGGGGAAGCAGCTTTCTGTCAACACTGTTTACAGTGAAGGCGGGGAGCTGTTGACCTCAACTGGGGATATTGTCGGGCGGTGGAAGGAATACTTCGAGGATCTCCTCAATCCCACTGTCATGTCTTCTGTAGAGGAAGCAGAGACTGGGGACCCGGGGGTCGGTGCATCCATCACCGGGACTGAAGTCACTGAGGCAGTTTGCAAGCTCCTCGGTGGCAGAGCACCGGGGGTGGATGAGATCCGCCCTGAGTACCTTAAGTCTCTGGATGTTATAGGACTGTCTTGGTTGACACGCCTCTGCAACATCGCGTGGCAGTCGGGAACAGTGCCTCTGGACTGGCAGACTGGGGTGGTGGTCCCTCTTTTTAAAAAGGGGGACCGGAGGGTGTGTTCCAACTATCGGGGGATCACACTCCTCAGCCTCCCCGGGAAAGTCTATTCCAGGGTACTGGAGAGGAGAATCCGGCTAATAGTCGAACCTCGGATTCAGGAGGAACAATGCGGTTTTCGTCCCGGCCGTGGAACACTGGACCAGCTCTATACCCTCCACAGGGTGCTTGAGGGTTCATGGGAGTTTGCCCAACCAGTCCACATGTGTTTTGTGGACTTGGAGAAGGCTTTCAACCGTGTCCCTCGAGTCATTATGTGGGAGGTGCTCCGGGAGTATGGGGTTGGAGGCTCTCTGTTGAGGGCTGTACAGTCCCTGTACAACCGGAGCAGGAGCTTGGTCCGCATTGCCGGCAGTAAGTCGGACCTGTTCCCGGTGCACGTTGGACTCCGGCAGGGCTGCCCTTTGTCACCGGTTCTGTTCATTATTTTTATGGACAGAATTTCTAGGCGCAGCCAGGGGCCGGAGGGGGTTCGGTTCGGGAGCCGGCAGATTTCGTCTCTGCTTTTTGCGGATGATGTTGTCTTGTTGGCTCCATCGAGCCAGGACCTTCAGCATGCACTGGGGCGGTTCGCAGCCGAGTGTGAAGCAGCTGGAATGAGAGTCAGCACCTCCAGGTCCGAGGCCATGGTTCTCGACCGGAAAAAGGTGGCTTGCTCCCTCCAGGTTGGGAGAGAGTTCCTGCCTCAAGTGGAGGAGTTTAAGTATCTCGGGATCCTGTTCACGAGTGAGGGAAGGATGGAGCATGAGATTGACATGCGGATTGGTGCAGCGGCCGCAATAATGCGGTCGCTGTACCGGTCTGTCGTGGTGAAGAAGGAGCTGAGCCGAAAGGCGAAGCTCTCGATTTACCGGTCAATCTACGTTCCTACCCTCACCTATGGTCATGAACTTTGGGTCATGACCGAAAGAACGAGGTCCCGGATACAAGCGGCTGAAATGAGTTTCCTCCGCAGGGTGGCAGGGCGCTCCCTTAGAGATAGGTTGAGGAGCTCTGTCACCCGGGAGGAGCTCAGAGTAGAGTCGCTGCTCCTCCACATCGAGAGGAGTTAGCTGAGGTGGCTCGGGCATCTATATAGGATGCCCCCTGGACGCCTCCCTAGGGAGGTGTTCCAGGCATGTCCCACCGGGAGGAGGCCCCGGGGAAGACCCAGGACACGCTGGCGTGACTATGTCGCTCGGCTGGCCTGGGAACGCCTCGGGATCCCCCCGGAAGAGCTGGGGGAAGTGTCCAGGGAGAGGGAAGTTTGGGCGTCCCTGCTCAGGCTGTTCCCCCCGTGACCCGGCCCCGGATGAAGCGGGAGAAGACGGTACGACGGTATGGTACTATTGGATTTCAAGTTTATTCTCAACCTCAATGGCTGCTAAGACAGCTCAGCTAGGTGTTGGATTTTAAGTAATTTTACTTCTGGATTTTACTCCTCAATCTCTGTTTTGCGTACCTCCTTGCATAGGATATATTTTTTTGAGTTCTGCAGTGCTGGCTGAGCTTACAGTGAGTTACTTAATTAGTTACTCAATAAAAGTACTGCTTAATAACTGGTTAATGATCATGTTTCCTGAATCAAAGCGTATCCTTCTGAGGGTTTGCAGAAGACACAACAGTCATCTGCCTCATCCGAGACAGTTATGAATCTGCATAACTGGCCGCCCACCCAGAGCCTGGTTCTGCCTGAGGTTTCTGCCTATTAAAAGGAAGTTTTTCCTTGCCACTGTCACCAAGTGATTGCTCATGAGGAAATTGTTGGGTCTCTGTGGATAATGAGTATGGTCTTTACCAGCTCTATATGGAAAGTGTCCTGAGACAACTTCTTAGACTTAGACTGTTACTTTATTGATCCCAATTTGGGAAATTATTCTGTTGCAGCAGCAGTTTAAACATACAGACAAACCCGAAATATATACAAGAAAAATAAGGATGAGAACAATTCTTAAAATATAACTAAGTATGCCTAAATATCTAGTTATATAATATGTATTATAATATATAGTACATATTATATAATACAATATTATAATATAATAAAAATACAATATAATAAGAGTATAAACAAGTATTTACAGCAGTTGCAAAAAGAGTCTTTCTAGTGTCCTCCTCTTCTCCAACTCCTCAAAGGTGTCTAATTAGCAGCCAATAATGGAGCTGGCCTTCCCGATCAGTCTCTTCAGTCTGCTGGTGTCACCGGCTCCAATGCTGCTCCCCCAGCACACTGCAGCAAAGAGGAGTGTTCTGGCAACAACAGACTGGTAGAAGATGTCCAACATATGTGACCAGCCACGAGAAAACCAGCAACAAGTCTCCCGGGGGGCATTTGGAGTTATTTACAGATTCTGAAAGTGTAGTTTCTGAGCTTTTCAACTATGTGTAACACATGGAAATCTGAAAATATTTGAAGATGTGGCCATTTGAATGTAGACACTAGTTTAGTGAGAAATCCAGCCTGAAAGATTCTCACCCAGGGGAGCCAGGTAACACAGTGCACAGGGCTGCTCATTGCATCTCATTTACGTAAGTCCAACCCCACTACTGGTCTAGCCTTCAGTGGCATCTGGTATCTGTTAGCCCGCAGGGCAGAAACTATTGTAGTAGTTTGAACAATGGTTATCAAATGGAAATGGAAATTATTTTGTTAGAAAAAGCCCCTGAATAAAAATGAAAAACAAGAAAGGTAATATACTTAAAAGTTATAACGAGCAAATGTAGATACTTATTTCTAGTATTAAATAAAATAAAATAAATTCTGTCACTCTGTGGTGCACTGGGATGGATCAGTCTGTTGCTGAATGAGCTGAATGAGTCAAGTCAACTTTATTGTCAATGCTGCTATATGTACAGGACATTAACAGAGGCCACCACTTAATGATCATAAACTCCATGAGGGGTGAACAGTGTCTACAAATCACCACAGCGTCTTGCCACCAAGCATCCCTAATATAAACACAGACCCCACCGCCATGGGTCTAACCTCCTTCAATGAGGGTTCCGTCTGCTCGGTAGCATGTTAGCCGGTCCAGCTGGATGGCGGAGTCCGGTATGCTGTTATTGAGCCATGTTTCCGTAAAAACGAAAACACAGCACTCTCTCATGGTCTGCTGGGTCGATCTCAGAAGGTGTATATTGTCCAGTTTGTTGTCCAAGGAGCAAACATTGGCAAGTACGATAGATGGTACATAGCTGGCTTGTGTGGATTCGCCGCTAGCCCGGATACCCCCGTGATTTCCCTGCTGCTGCCTTCTCTCGCACCGCCTGCGGTGCTTCCTCTGCGGGTGCGCTGCAGTAGTGGGGGTCGGTGTCGAAACGGGCCGCCGGAGTAGGCTGAGGTCGAGTAACTGCTTAGCATGTGCCGGGTTTAATTTGCAGATTGCTGTGTTGCCAATGTCAAAAAGAGTCCCACGGCTGTATGTGCGCATTGGGACAAACAACCACGACGAAAACATAAAATCACTCATACACACGGACGAAGACAAACATGTAGACACCACATTATCGGGACAGAGAGGAGCCGCTGCGTCCGCACGCTCCGCCATCACTACTACTACTCTTCATCATATTCTTCATCGTCTTCATCTTCAACAAAGGTCAACTGTAGATTAGGGATGTTCTCTAGTGTAATGTAGTCGCTCTCGTCAATTTCTTCAGTTTCATCTTCTAGTTCAGGTTCAGAATCAGAAGTGAGATCGTTGTCGGCATAACCAGAAGCTGTACAACATGGAGTGGCTTCTTCATGATTTCAACTTACATATTCTGCAAAAAACGAAAACCACTAATTAAAAAAAAAAAAATAAAATTTTCCTTGTTTACATAACTTGCGCTGGGCCAACTTGTTGCTGGTTTTCTCGTGGCAGGTCACATGTTGTTGCACACGTTGAATGATCTGAGCCTCATCATGGACAGCTGGCTGGCACAAGTCCTCAAAACTCTGGAACTAATGCCATCAGGACCAGCAGCCTTGCCCTGGTGCAGCATCTCCAGCTGTCTTCTTACCTGGCCTGCAGTCAGACAGGGGATGGTGCTAGTGGAGAGGGTGGTGTGGGGGATGGTCGGGGATGTGGGAGTTGAGTCCATGGGAGAGATCACCAGGGAGGGTTGAGGGTTGGAGGGAGAAAGCTTGGGCAGAGGGGGGTTATGAAGGCTGTTGTGGATAGTGGTGAGGTGTGAAGGGGTGGGGGAATGCAGGGCCATTCCTGGCTGTGAGCGAAACCTGTTGAAAAAGTGGTTTAGCTCATTGGCCCTCTCAAGGCTGCCGGATGCTGGTCTCTCTCTTGCATTGAGCCCGTGATCTCCTTCATTCCTGTTCACACATCCTTCACTCTGTTTTGCTGGAGTTTGGCCTCCAGCTTCCTCCTGTAAGCATCCCTGCTGTGCGTCAACTTCTCCCTCAGCTTGTGCTGAACACTCCTCAGGTCTTTTTTGTCTCCTGACCTGAAGGCTTGTTTCTTCCTGTTTAGCAGACTTTACAGTTCACTGGTGATCCAGGGCTTGTTGATGGAAAAGCAGCATACAATCCGGGTTGGTAGTATGGTCTGTTCACAGAATTTGATGTACTCTGTGATAAACTGTCAGGCTGTTGATGTCCTCCCCATGTGGCTCACACAACACATTTCAGTCTGTTGTCTCAAAGCAGTCCTGCAGTGACTCACTAGCTTCCTGGGTCCACCTCCTCAATGTTCTCATGGACAGAGACTGCCTCTGGACAAGAGGGACATACTGAGGTGTCAACAACACCAGGCTGTGATCAGCTATGCCTCGGGGGAAGGGCTAGCAGTGTATGCACCCTTTGCATTAGCATACAGTAGGTCTAGTGTGGCGTGGTATCTGGTGGGGCAGTTTATGAACTGGTTGAATTTTGTCCAAAGTATTACGGTTAACGTCCCCAGTAATGACTACAAACTGTTTGGTTGGTCAATGTCCGGGCTACAGAAATGTTCCTTAACGGTAACATGTCCGGGATTACACCACTTCTCATTCACAAACAGTGCAATCCCTCCTCCTTTCTTCTTATCACTCCTAGCCACATCTCTGTCCGCCCACACGCAGATGAAGCCGGGTACCTCCATGCGCCGGTCAGGGATGTCTGAATGAAGCCACAACTCGGTAAAGGCCATAAGGCTGCACTGTCAGTATTCCCACTGAGTCCTGACCAGCGCGACAAGCTCGTCCGTCTTATTTGTCAAAGACATCACATTCCCTGTGATGATCACCAGAACGGATGTTCTGTATTTCCGTGCCTTGGCCATCCGTTTGGCTCCGGTTCTGCAGCCCTGACATCGTCTCCTCAGCTCGTCCAGGACACCAATCCTCTCTCGGGGCGGCAGCATGGGTTTACACAAAACGATCAGCTGCTTGCGTGTGTACACAATGTCCCCACTCCCCTCTGTACAGCCCTCTGTGACAAAGAGTGCAAAAAATAACAGGAGGGCTTCCAAAAAGGTTTTAAAACTCTGCATAAACATTGCAACACAGTTACCAAAAGCACAGTTAAGAAGTAGAATTAAAAAGAACACAAAAAACACTAAATGAACGAAAACGACAGAGCTACTGCAACAGGCAGCCACCTAACAAGCGCCATCTTGCCATCTTTCTGTTGTGATTTGAAGCTATATCAATAAAATTTAATTGAATTGAATAGTCATACAGTGTCACTAAGTCTCTGGCACAGTAATGCACAGTTTTTAACGTACATATATCACTCACTGTGACCCTGCACATTATAAATATCATTGTATATATTATTTATTGCTCATTTTCTATTTTTCTTCAACTGTACAATTAGGGGGCAAAGGTTTCTAGTGGGTTCGTTCTGGTTACATTTTCCTTCCAGTATGCTGGAGTCAACATAGGAAAGTTTTGCCCCATGATTGGACAGTTTGCCTTTTTCTGATTGGCTTGTCAGGTCAGGCTTAAAAACAAGGTCAAAATTTGCCCAGTATAATTCACTCTTCCTCATTCTCCAAGTTATATCACCTTTCAAAATGATGCTCCATGCCAACTACTAATTTAATTAAACAGAGAACTTTACACCTACTAAGGGCTAGGTGTAAAATGGAAGTTGTAACTCATGTCTGCAATGATTTGGTCTTTTGAAGTGATTTTATGTGTTCTCATCCTGTGATCTTTTATTGCACTTGTGTAACTTTAGTGAATGTCCTCCAAAGCTCAGAGTCGTAAAGATAACATGACTGAAGAAAACCAGTTCTGATAACAAGAGGCAGATGGCACTCTTGTCTCCTGAAGACACTTTTGTCTCCTCTTTTCTCTGTTTATGACGCCTGTTGCATTAGATCCACGCCTCAAGACAACACACACACACACACACACACACACACACACACACACACACACACAGGTTGTTGATTAATATGTCAAGGACAAGACATGAACAAAGCATGGTACGTCCACTTCTTGGAAACTGGCCAATTGCATTCTGTAACGTATGTCTTTTTATTGTACGAGGGTTGGTCAAACCCAACAAGATAAATGTGAACTTTTGCCTGAAAACTGTGCACATTCTGGTGGAGCTCCTGCGAGAGCTCTGTCAGTCTGAGACCAGCGCTGCTATGCTTAACCTGTGACCTCAATAAATACTTCCGATGTGAACTGAAGATTTCTCCGAACTGTTCTTGGGCTTCCAACAAAAGAATCGGGGCTAACATGTCTATGTTGGAACTACTTCAGCTGATGTAACCCATGAAATGTTCTGTCCTATGTTAGAAATTTCATTCAAACTAGACCACAATTGCACATACATATAGCTGGTTATTAAACAACCCAGAATAGCAGACAGGGGTGGTAAATAAAAACTGAATGCAATCTACCAACAACCGTTTTATGAAGTGTTGTAGTAATATGTAGAATATCCTTTCATACCCAATCATGATACCAACACCTCTTACGATTACTAAATCAATGAAGCTGATGAGGTAAAATGTCAATTACATTTTTATGCTGTTTTTAATTGAATATATGTCACATATTCAATATTATCACATTCTGTTTTGTATCACACAGCATGTTGGAAGCCCTTCCATTCCTGATTAAAGGAGAATCTTCCTGTCTTTGCTTGATAATATATAGACAGCCTGGACACAGTATGCTCCCACTTTTATAAGTAAATTTGCTGAATTGTTGTCTTTAGCTCTGCCTAGATTTGTTAAGCTGCTGATCCTTGGAGACTTCAATATCCATGCTGCCCTGATGACCCCTTGGATCTGGAGTTTTAAAACTCAGAGAGTCATTTAATGCATCACACGCTCTGTCTGCTTCTACTCACTCACAATGTCTTACTCTTGATCAAGTCTTACCCCATGGTATGAAGATTCCTGATGTTTAATGCGTCAATGCCTATGTCTCTAACCAGCAATGTGTTATGTTTAACATGGTGTCTTACGATACCTGTAGCCCAGTAACCCAAAAAAGATTGAGGATTTTTAACTCACCCTCTGGTGCTGAATTCACTACTGCCTTCAACTTCCACTTTCATTTGTCTTGCTCATTCCTTACAGCAAGTGAACTGTTGAACAATTTTAATAAAACACATTCCTCCATCTTAGATGAAATTCCTCCCTTCAAAACTAAAAAATCTAGTTGCACATTAATGCCCTAGATGAATGAAAATATTTGGGTGTTGAAGCAAAAATGCTGTATGGTGGAGTGACAGCAGAAATCATCAGAACTCACATTTCAACTCAAACTTCTCAGGACTCTACTTAAGACTTTTAACACAGAGGCTGAAAATTATAGAGCTGCATATTTTACTACTTTAACAAATAGCAATCATTCAAACACAAGAACATTGGTCAACATCATGAGCTGTATGACTGATCATCCCCTTGCCAGATATTTGATGCTGCCCCTGAGAATTGTAAAGTATTTCTTTCCTTTTCACTTGATGTCAAATATAAAAAGTTGCATTTCTATATTTTCTATTGCCCACCTGTGCAGCCCTGAAAAACTTTGATGCCCACCTGCAGGGTGGGCTTCAGTCACGATCTTGCCCCAAGAATAAATTGTGTTGAATGCAGCTTGCTGGATGGCTGCTGTGATGGGCACATGCTCCCTCCTCCCTTACTCTCTCAGGGCAGTGTACATACACATATGGAGAGCTGAACATTGGGATGAACATCATGTTGAGAGGAGGTCTTTGTCAGGGGGACTGGAACCTACATCTTGACCTGGTTTCCCAGGTTTGCAACAGGTTCAGTAGTGTGGGGGAGGTTTTTGTTGTGTGTGGGAATGCATAGTGCACCCTGTGGTTCTCCTTGAGAGCCTGGGACAACCATCTGCTCGCGGTGGACGTGTTTTCTGTATCAGTCATGGCCCAGGATGCTTTTGCATGCCTTCCCTCCAGTTCTACTGATCCTTCAGTTTTTGAAATGAGTGAGAAAAGACTGGTGATGCTGATAATTGGAAGGCATAGGTGTGCTTTCCATGCCTGTGGTGGCTGCTGTCAGGCTGTCTGTGGTAGCTCTCATGACACTGGAGACACTCTCAGGTGGGATTCTCAGGTGGGGGGAGAGATCAGGAATTAATAGGGCAGCACTTGTGGGCTTGGCTGCTCAATCGGAACATCTAGAGAGTTCTGGCCTCTCAGGATGTTGTGTGTACTTTGCAGGGCACCAGGGCTGCACAGAGGGTGTTACACAGCCAAAAGGTCAGCTTCCCAGCATTGGTGTGTAGAGAAGGGACAGGACCTGACTGTGTGTGTCTTTCCTCATGTGCTTTCGTTTTTCCAGCTGTTTGTGGACAGGAACCCAGCCTTCAGCACTGTTAAAACTTATGCTGCTGCTCTTCCATCTTGTCACAAGGGGTCTGGTGAAAGGCCGGTGTTTAGCCACTCTTTGATGAAGCAATTTCTGAAGGGCGTGCGGGCCATGCAATTTAACATTGGTTTTCTGCACACGGTGTAAGGCTCCATTTAAGCAAGTGGATCAGGTGCCACTCAGGTTCCTTTCTCTGCTCCTTGTTACAGTACATAACCTTCATCTCTCCTCTTTCACAACAAAAGCTTCTTTTTGTTCCCAGTCTTCATTCCCTTACCAGAAATGATGGATATTTTCTAATGCTGTTATGTAGTGGCACTTGTGGCAGTCTTTTATGCACAATTACATATGACGTACTGGCAGGGCATGGCATGCTATTGTTTTTTCTTTTTGCAAAGTAAAAACCCCGGGTAGCATAGACCATATCCTGATTCATCCTTATCCCACTAGCAATAGCCTTCAAGCCTTTTATGAAATAGGACATTAGTTACAGCAGGTGGACATGGATTAAAGTTTCACTGTCAAAACATGCATCTTCTTAATTAGATGTATGCTATTACTTTTCTTTATGCTAACATGTTTGAGTGATTTGAAATAATTTCTAATAGTACTGAAATTTCTAAAGGAAGTCTGGAGGAATGTTTGAAAGTTTAAGTCCAAATAACTTCAAGTGCTAAAGTATTCATACTTTATAGACAAGTGCCCCATCTGGAAATGTTTAACATATTACAGCAGGGTACTAATGATGCCACCATGTTGTCAGTTATGTGTTTTATTTTTTGTCTATATTATATGTGTATTGGCTAATAACTCATGGACTAATGACTGCCATTTTGAATTTTTTGGTAAACCCATTTTTTGGGCTTCTTTTGACTCTTTCTAATTATGAATCTTATATTCCATTTCTGCCAATAAATGGCCCTAAATCCAATACACTTGTCCTTTAACAGGCAACTCAGGATGAGGCTGTTTTTTTCTAAATAAAACCCCCAAAGAGTAATTTTATCTTAACAGAAAACCAGGGATGCAAAGTAACTATTTTAAAATGGAATTCAGCTTTAGGGTGTTTTTTTCAGTAAGTAAAAGTCCCATAGAGTAACTATCTAAACAGGAAACTCAGAATGATACGGTAGCTTCAAAATAAAATCCCTATGAAGTAACTATGCCAATAAAGCATCTGTGAGTTTGTACAAAGAATTTCTTCTTTCACAGCTTTGAGGCGTTCTATTTCCACTTCCAGCTTTGGCAGCATATAATTATCCCTTGAGTTGTTTCAGCAACATCTCAGCAGCGCTCACCTCTTTTATCACATTGTATAATTAGCCATGAACTTCATCTGAAAGTTACCAAATCTTTCAGCTTTGTCACATGGTGCAACGACAATCATTTGAAGCTTAATATCAGCAAAACCAATGGGGTTGTGGTGGACTACAATGCTTCAAATATGAAGTTTGCTTTAAAGAAGCTACAAATTGTAATCCATGGATGCTTCACACACACCTTCGCCTGGCAGCAAGATCTATATAATCACCACAGCTTCAAGGTAGGCACACAAGATTAGTATCTGACTAGTGTGAAATATGCTACAATCTGACCTTTTGTTCCTGGGTCATGACATTGAATAATGGCCAGAATAATGTTTTTGAAGAACATTATGATGTCATAGTGGAGATGACCTTTCACACTGTGGATATACAATGTGATGACTTCCTCATTCTATCCCATGAGACATTTGTGTAATATTTTATCATAATTAGCAGGTGAAACCTTGACCCTTGGCCACCGAATTTTAACCAGTTCATCCTTTTGTGTCTAATTTGAAGAAAGTTCCTCAAGGCTTTCCTGAGATGTCATGCTCATGAGAATGGGATGTAAGTATGTACAAATGAATGAACTGACAACCTCAAAACATAAGGACTAGAGCCTCGACTGTCACTGGGGAGAAGAGGCATAAAAACTAAGTTAACTGACTTGTAATTGTGAATGAGGACTGAGGAATGAGTTTAGTCTTGTCTTAGTACTGAAAACCTTTCAGACAAATACAGATGAGACAAAAAATGCAAAAAAATAAGACAGCATGGACCATTTGTTTAAATGTCTAAATGTTTACAATTTCCAGAGAAGTGCTAAGTGTGTCTCAAGCTATTGCTCACCGAACATTGAGCTTTTGACTGTATTCTGCAGACCATTCTATTTGCCCAGGGAATTTACTGTAGTTTCCATCACTGCTGTGAAAACCCCCCAGCGCTAATACAAAGGAGGCTATGTGTGTTCTCTACTGGACAAGTGAGTTGCAATCCACTCACACTGAGGGCTTCTTCATTGCTGCCAGGGATTTTAACCAGGCCAACTTGAAGACAGTTCTCCCACATTTCCACCAGCATGTGGATTGTGCAACCAGTGGAGTGAACACACTAGACAAGACCCACACAAACATCAAAGATACATTCAGAGTAGCCCCCCGCCCCCACCTTGGCTCTTAGGACCATTTGTCCGTTATGCTAATTCCTGCATACAAGCCACTACTGATCTGACGAACACCTTCAGTGAGGCAGGTGACGGGAATGGTCTGATGGGGCTATGGAGGCACTGTTTTGAGTGTACTGGGACATGTTTAAGGAAGCTGCCACCTACAACGATCACACCAATATAGATGAGCATGTCATGTCTGTGTCAGCCTACATCAATAAATGCATGGATGATGTCAGCAACATGAAGAACATCATCACTCGGGCCAATCAAAAACCCTGGATGACTGTGGATGTACGTAAAATGCTAAAGGTATGGAACTCAGCCTTCAAGTCGGGAGACGCTGAGGCATTGAGAACAGTGAGAGCCAACTTGAATCATGCCATTAGACTAGCAAAGCGTGCCCACAGCCAAAAAATCCAGGATTTTTTCCATGACATCTCCAACACCAGGAATATGTGGCAAAGCATACGGGCTATCACAAACTAGCCCCTCCTGCGTGCGATGATGATGCTTACTTCCTCAATGATCTCAACATCTTCTTTGGGAGGTTTGATGCACTAAACAGAACACAGAACCTCAGCACAGGTTCCCCTCAGGGCTGTGTCCTGAGACCACTGCTGCTCACACTGATGACACATGACTGTACCCCCAAGGCTGCCACCAACCACTTTTTGAAGTTTGCAGACAACACAACAGTTGTGGGCCTCATCAGACACGATAACGACCTGGCCTACAGAGAGGAGGTGGAGCACCTGGTGAGCTGGTACAAAGTCAATAAACTGATCCTGAACCTGGACAAAACCAAAGAGATCACTGTCAACTTCAGGAAGACCCAGCCCAGCCAGGCTCCACTTCTCCTCAACAACACAGCTGTGGAAGTGGTCAGCAACACCAAGTTCCTAGGAGTGCACATCACAGACAACCTCACGTGGTCTGTGAACACCACACCATTGGACAAAAGGGCACAGCAACGCCTGCACTTTCTGCGCAGGATGCATGCAGAGAGCCCACCTGCCCCCGCCCATCCTCACTACATTCTACAAAAGCACCATAGAGAGCATCTTGACCAGCTGCATTTCTGTGTGGTGTGTAGGCTGCAGTGCCGCCGACTGGAAGAATGTGAGGAGAGTGGTGAGGACAGCAGAGAAAATCATTAGGACATCTCTCCCCTCCATTCAAGACATTGCACCCAAACGCTGCAGGTCCCGTCCCAAAAACATTATCAGTGACTTCTCACATCCCCACCATGGTCTGTTCTCCCTGCTGGCCTCTGTAAACAGGTTCTGCAGCATCTGGTGTTGACCACCAGGTTCTGTAATAGCTTTTCCCCCCAGGGCATCAGACTGCTGAACTCTAAATGAGCATCTTTTGCACCACTGTTGACACCTCAGGTCATTCTAAATTGCACTTTAAAATTTACCTCAATGTATATTTATGCTGCTTATTTCCTCCACTTACCGCATATCCCTGCTGCTATTTTTTTAGCTTAACGTTTTTATTCCATATATACATATTGTTTATTTTCATACTGTATATACCATAATTATTCTACTGTTTATTTTACCATACTTTAAGATACTTGTACATATCACTACATACTCCTGATTTATATATATATATATATATATATATATATATATATATA
>JBBMOE010000087.1:432035-534963 GCA_037975065.1 Chaetodon trifasciatus
CATGATGGCGCCAGTGTTTCAGGCGTGCCGTCAGCCGCTCCGTATGCTGTGTGTGTTTTTATTGTTTGTAACACTTGCTGCACTTAAAGTCAGCTCTCTGCTGGTGTATGATCGCCAAACGTTGCTAGATCTGAGAACCTCCACTACAGGTCTGGTCAACTTAGATCATAAGGGACACCGAACTCTACCTTCGTTCCTCTCGGATATACCGGCACACCTTTGCCGCACGTCAGCGCCACTCCCTCGGTGAAAACGCCACCGCAGGCGCGGTAAGCGTGGCGGCCATTTGGTAAGGCTGAGGGTCGCGCTGATGCGTCCCGATCGTGTCGGATTTGGAGCGGTGCCTCGCCTCTGTATCTCCCGACGTTGGCTGGATCCTGTCACGGCCTGTTTGGTACCGGTGGCCGGCCTGGATGACCTGTTCCTCCCCCGCGGCCCCTGCCCTCCTCATCCACGCTGGCGCGGAGCCGACCCAGGGAACCTGCAGCTTCTCCACGGGGAGCGTCTGTCAACGGCTTGCTCTGACCCACCGGCTCTAGCCAGGTTTGGCCTGGTTAATGCAAGATCGCTTGCTAATAAAACATTCATCCTGAAGGATTTCTTCACATCGCGTGATCTGGACTTCCTTTTTGTCACAGAGACATGGCTGAGCCTTGGTGAGTACAGTGCTTTCACAGAACTTTTACCTGCCGACTGTTGCTATTTTAATTCTCCACGGACATCTGGTCGAGGAGGAGGAATTGCAAGTGTCTTTAAAAGCCACTTCAAATGTAAACAAATATCGCTGTCATCGGCTCCCGCCAGCTTTGAATTAAGCCTGTTTGAGCTGGGATGTCCTCACACGGTGCTGTGTGCTGTCGTCTATCGACCTCCAAAATACAACAGGGATTTTATAACTGACTTTTCTGCGTTCCTGGCTGATATCATGCCGAAATATGACAGAGTTTTGATCGCTGGTGACTGCAATATTCATGTGTGCTGCCCGGAAAACGCCCTGGCGAGGGATTTCTTAAATCTCATTGACTCTTTTAATCTCGTACAATCTGTATTGGGCCCTACACATGTACAGGGACACACACTTGATCTTGTTTTGTCATTTGGTTTGCCTGTCTATAATCTGGAAGTCTGTGAAGCGTATTTCTCAGATCATATGCCTGTACTTTTTGAAGCCGCAGTGTGTTTTAACTCTGTTAAACCTCCCGCTGCTGTTCGCAGCTGCCGGGTTATTAACCCTTCCACTGCCGCTCACTTCTCGTCTGCTTTCAGTCAGATCTGCGCCACTACTGATCCTGCACACCTTGACACAGAGGCTCTTTGCTCTCAGTTTTTTCACTCTTGCCAGTCTGCCATCGACTCTGCCGCCCCATTAAAGAGCAGGCAGCGTAAAGTTAAACCTGAGCCGTGGATGAATGAAACAACCCGCAGTGTCAGACAGGAGTGTCGCAAAGCTGAGCGTAAATGGAAAAAAGATAAACTAGAGGTGTCTTTTCAAATATTGAGGGATTGTTGGCGTCGTTATCAATCCTCTGTGAAAGAGGCAAAAAGGAAATATTTCTCTGACATTATTGTCTCTAACTGTCACAAACCTCGTGTGTTGTTCAAAGTGATCAACTCTACCCTGAATGCATCACAGACTGTGGGAGCTGAGCCCTCTCCCCCTGTGTGTGAAAACTTTCTGCGATTTTTTATTGATAAAGTTTCTTCTACCAGAGCACTTATTTCACCTTCAGCCTCTGACCCCTCAGTGTTTCTCCCCTGTACTGCTGTCTTTGACTCATTTGAGCCTGTGACCCTGGCGTTTGTGCAAGAGATTGTGGGGGGTTTAAAACCATCTGGTTCGCCCAATGATCCTGTTCCTCCTCAACTTTTTAAAGAGGTTTTCCCCACTCTCGGGCCTTACTTACTCAGTATTATTAACAGCAGTCTGTCATCAGGGGTGGTTCCTGTTCAGTTTAAACATGCAGTTGTGCAGCCACTGATTAAAAAACCTGGACTGGATCCCACTGTTATGGCTAACTTTAGGCCCATTTCCAAACTGCCTTTCGTATCAAAGATCTTAGAGAAGATTGTCTATTCGCAGCTTTTTGACTTTTTTAATGACCACAACATTCTTGAAATTTTCCAATCTGGTTTTAAAACATTGCACAGCACAGAATCAGCACTCTTAAGGGTTTTTAATGACATCTTTTTAGCTACTGATTCTGGTCACTCGGTAATTCTTGTCCTTTTAGATTTAACTGCTGCTTTCGACACAGTGGACCATGATATCCTAATTGCTCGCCTGGAGCAGTGGGTGGGCATCAGGGGTCAGGCGCTGGCTTGGTTCAGGTCCTACCTATCACACCGGTCATTCTGTGTCGGCCTTGGTGACTCTGTGTCCTCCACTGCTCCTCTCTCTTGTGGGGTTCCTCAAGGCTCAGTGTTGGGCCCACTTTTATTTTCTTTATACCTTCTTCCACTTGGGTCCATTCTCAGGAAGCACGGCATTTTATTTCATTGTTATGCGGATGACAGCCAGATTTATGTCCCCCTTAAAAAGGCTGACTCTTCTGCACTTAAGCCACTTCTAAATTGTCTGGATGACGTCAAAGCTTGGATGGCTCGAAACTTTTTAAATTTTAATGAGAACAAGACGGAAGTGATTGTCTTTGGTGGCACTTCCGTGACCTCCCCAGTCGACCTGGGTTCCCTGGCGCAGTTCGCCAAACCCACTGTTAATAATCTGGGGGTAAAAGTGGACGCAGAACTAAAGTTCGACAGCCAGATTAAAGCTGTGGTAAAAACCAGCTTCTTCCAGCTAAGACAACTTGCTAAAATTAAACCCTTTCTGCACAGACAGCACTTTGAAACAGTAATACATGCCTTTGTAACCACTCGGCTTGATTACTGCAATGCACTTTACATGGGGGTCAGCGGGTCCTCCATTGCACGTCTGCAACTAGTGCAGAATGCAGCTGCACGTCTCTTAACTGACACTCGAAAGTCTGAGCACATTACACCGATTTTAGCTTCACTTCACTGGCTACCCGTCCATTTTAGAATTCATTTTAAAATTCTTTTATTTGCTTTTAAAGCCCAAAATGGCCTTGCCCCAGTGTACCTCTCTGAGCTTCTGCACCCTTACGCACCTACTTGATCCCTCAGGTCAGCTGACCAGCTGCTCCTGAGGGTTCCCAAAACAAGGCGGAAGCTCAGAGGGGACCGAGCGTTTGCTACTGCCGCCCCTAAGCTTTGGAATGAACTGCCGCTGCACATCAGGCAGTCCTCTTCCGTGGCCACTTTTAAATCTCTTCTTAAAACGCACCTCTTTTCCTTGGCTTTTAACACCACCTAGATTGTTTATTTTATGTGCACAGGTTTTTTCTTGCGCTAAAACAAAAATAGTGGACTAACACGACCTTCTGAATGCTAAACACACGTCACACTTGTGTATCATAGCTGACGTGCATTGTGGTGACTGTCAGGAAAAGAAACAAATGTGCTTAGATAGAGATAGCACTCTTCGGCAGAGTTTGGGTGCCCAAAGCAGATTTCAGAAGACCGCATTCTGACGGAGACTGTTATGCAGGCAATATTTTTGGTGAATGAGGTCATGGCTACGAAGCTGAAACCTCATTCAGAAGGAGAATTTATGGAGGGGGGTCTTGTTGCTACTGCACAGCTGGGAGCATCAAACAAAGTCAAATTTGGCCCATTCATGGAGATGAAGAGAAAAACTATCATGAAACTCAGTGATATCAATTGTCTGTGTGTTTTGACCTTCACTGTGGGGTCCCTCTCAAAGCTGAACGTTAAGCTCCAGGGTCCCAACCAGCTTTTCAGCTCTCTGCTTGCAAATGTAAAATTATATAAGGCAAAATTAAAGCTATGACAAGTGCAACTGGAAAGAGGTGACACTGTGCATTTTGTTACTCTTCAACATCAAAGGCCTGCTGTGACATCTGAATATGAGGGTGAGTGTGCAAAAGTCCATCAGGCATTTGATGAGAGGTTTCAGAACATGAAAAGTGAACAAAAAGAACATTTAATATGGAACCAGCTGATGTCCCTGACAACCTACAGTACGACGCTACGAGCTGCAAAGCAAGTTCAAAGCAAGGTACACTAACCTCCCTCGGTTTGAGTTCTGTGAACTGTAAGTTTGCATCTCTGTTTGGGATAACCTCCTGCTATGAGCAGTTCTTTTAAAAACTGACTTTTGAAAAGACTCGGTTCCACTCAGGACTGACTGAACCAAGCCTACCAGACTACTATCTGACATCAGATGCCTTGCCAAAGAGAAGCAGTTCTAGCCATTAATTAGAGGTTAGTGTGATATATGTATGAGAGGGGTTTCTGATTACAATGTAATATTTTATTTATTTTATTTTTATTACTGCATGGAGAGACATGGAATATGGTGGATATGGGATGTGATGTGTACTGTGAAAGTCTGTTTATTTTCCTTAAAGGTCCCAAAATATTAAAAAAACAATTTTTTCTGGGTTTTGGGGTGTTATTTTGGGTCTCTGGTGCTGCCACATGCATACAAAGTGTGAAATAAGACCATCCGCGCTTTTTTGAGTGAGATACGGATTTCTGAAAGCACCCTTCCAAACGAGCCGTTTGAATTTGGCGCCTATTGTTACGCAACAAGCGGGCACATTTGCATCAGTACGGTCTTCATATGCAAACCCAGTGACCCGGTCGGTCAAACGATACATACACGGACACTCCGCAGGGTCTAGGCTTCGGGAATTTGACAAAATAATGCATTTGGAAATGTTTTCTAAACTGGAGTATGATAGAAAAGCCCAGGGCAAAACCAGTGTATGGTGGAGACTGCTACATCCCCGCACAATTTAAACACCAAGCGTTTTTTCTCTGTAGGTTATTTATGAGTGATCCTTTTTTACGCTGCATGCAGCTGTTGGCATAACTATACATGTAAGATAAAGTTGATGTCACTTCTCTCTTTTTATGTAGACCAGTGCATCATTACAGTTACCTGCTGTTGATCAAGTGTAGCAGTGAGCTGTTGCAGCCTTTAGTGCTTGAATTTGCACAGTAACAGTGCTGTCATGTTTTATTCCTAAGTATGCCCTGTTATCATAAAAATATACTTTTGTTACAGCTGTCCAGGCTACTGTGTCCTGCCAGGACTACTGTTGTTATGCACTTCATTACAATGAGCATGCTGATAGAGGACAAGTCACCACATCATCAGGAGATCCTCTTTTCAAACTGAGCTTTCCAAAGATCATGAGGGGAGAGTGCAGAGCCAAACCAGTGAAGACTCAGGCCACATTCGTAAGTGTTAACTTACTCAAAAACAAACATTTATATTGTACATGTCACAAAGTACCACAACTCTGTACTTTCAACACAATAAATAAACCAAAAAAATACACACTTAAATACCTGAGAAACTACAGAATTCAAAATGCAAAATGTCACTATATTTGCAGTTGTTAAATAATGTAATAAATGATACTAATAATTCACTTTTTTGTGTGTCTGTGTATTGCACAGGGTATATTGATGATTTAGTGGACATGATCATGGAAAAGGTCTTTGTTGACCTCTCATACTACAGAGCTGAGATTGTGAAGATAAACATCCTGCTGGACGTGTCTTCACAATATGAGCATCCTGACAAGGAGGAGGTCATCGCCAGCTACGAGTCAAGATTCAATCAGGGGGGCGTATCTTCCCAGGAAACTCCCAACGTATCTGAAACTCATATAGGCTAGACACCTGTAACAACTGAGAAAATTGAACATTATGTTAGTCGACAGGTTCTATAATGTCAACATCTGTATTCACATTTTTCTAATATGGATTCAGTGAATCCTTCACGAGTACTGCATTTCCATGTACAAATATTCATGACAGCGGTCAATAAATATTTATTGTATATCTGTAAAGTGTTTCATGTGAATAAATGTGTAATGTACGGTATTTACTAAGGAAAAACTTGGCTATATGTTCAAAAAAAATATGACTGACTTTAGTTTATTATGGTGTATGAACAGTGAAGTTGATTATTATAGATGAAACTCTCTGCTCTGTCCCCCATAGATGTAAAGGACCGTAGTCAACCCTGTAAGTGTTGTATGCACATTTAGGCAAACCTGGATGGTCTATCATGCATGGAGGCCTTTCATCCAGCTGCTGCAGCCGTCCTGTAACCTATTATGCATGACATAAGGTGAGTATCTGTAGGGGCATGTTGTGTGCAATCATACACTGTGATCATACTGTAAGTGCAGGTGAAGATACTGTGACACCTGGCAGCATATGTTCTCAGGCTCTGACTGCATTGTTGCACAATTTCCACAAGTGCACTGATGCAATCAAATAAAAAAAAAAGACAATTCATGCATGTATAAAGCTAAAGAAATAAATGCTGCATACCAGCATTTTCAACCAATAACAGCACCCCTTTTTTACATTTGAATGCGTGTGCTCTAGCTAGCTACTTTTTCTCAGCCTGAGCTGAACGGTCAGTAGTGCTGCTCAGCAGTGTCGTCTGTGTGCTCTGCCCCTTCATGTGTAAATGAGACGGAGCGCTGAAACTAACAGCGCAGTTAGACCGGTCAATGTCTCAGCAACCCAGTGATTGCTAGAAACCCCCTCCTCTTTATGTAAACAAACCAGCTTGTGTGGTTTGCATAACGTGGTGAAATCAGCAGACAAACTAAAGTGGACATACGCTATTTCCGTGTTTTCGTCACATGCCCATATAATTTCTTAGGGTATGAATTATGTTTCGTTTGGGTGCTGGGTATGCTTGTTAGAGGCTTTTAGCTGAGTTTCTCCCCTTCATTCTGGTATGCTACAAGTTAGGATTGGTGCTTCCTAGCATTGGCATTGACCGTCTGAACTGCGGGCCTCTCACGCTGGCAGCGCTAATACTAAAGAGAAAAAAATAGAAAGACGTTTTTAGACTAACCTTTCAGAAGCGTCCTGCTGAATTCTCTGAGGTTCTGAAGGAGCCTGCCCTCCTTCAGGATCTTATTCAGGTTCGAACATGTCCGGTTGAACTACTGAAAAACGCGTTTACAGCCGCCATGTCCGCTACTTTCACACGCGTAGTGCTATGTGAGTCTACGCTCTCCCTGTTACCACGGTAACATGGGTGGGACAGCAGCAGCTCATTTGCATTTAAAGCTACAGACACCAGAAACAGCACATTCTGAAAGGGGCTGAAAAAGAGGGTAATAGAGGGGGGCGAGAATCTTTTCCTGAAAGCTATTTCCAGCAAACAGCTTCAGAAACATGTTTTATGAAAATCATAGACCTATGTAACTTATTGAAAAAGCTTCATAATATGTCACCTTTAATGTCCCTCAGGAATATGTTTCAGTTGTAAAGAAGTCCTGTATTCTGCCCACACAGATAAATTCTCAGCAGGTAATGTTAGTAAGGTTACAGATGATTAATAATGTTAATCTTTGTGTCAAAATAGATTGAGAAGAGTTCATTTTTGTTGAACTGTTGACGTGACTATTTGTAGGCACTGGTTAAGTTTTTGTTTTTCTATTGACTGTTGGACCATGCAAAATAATCAGAAAAGCAGTATGTGAAACTCCAATCAAGTGCAGTATCCAAATCACAGAGTTGCAAATATTTGATAACGGAAAAAATATGAAAATAAGTACCATTATAATGAAGTACTGCAGAGATGTCCGGGCCTTCAAATCTTGTTCTCTGGATGTAAGGAAAACATGTTTGCTTGGTACAGACCCAAACAAAAGTCACATCATCATAATTTTAATTTTTTTTTTTTTTTTTTTGTCAGTGCCAATGAAAATTGTGATATGAAAATAATCATTGTCACCAATCATATCGCACATTGCAATTTCAGTCAAAATAATCGCAAAATGACTTTTACCATATCGTGCAGCTGGTTGTGCTTGATTGCTATTCAGTTAAGCTTGAGAATTTATTATATAACAGGGATGCTGGCATAAAGGGATAATTCTGTCTTTTTCAGTGTGTTTGCTTGACAGGATACAAAGATACTGCAATCATCATAAGAAGTGTGGACAGCAGTATGTAAAGTTCCAGAAAGAGAACATCTTCAGTTATAAAAAGTATATTTTCGTCTATCAGACAGTATTTGAGTGTAGTGAAAGTTTTTGACTGTTGTATAAGTTATTAAAAGAACATTTAAATTACAGCTGAAGGGATATCTAAAAAAATTTCTGTTGTTCCTCTTTCTCTACAGGATCATGTTTTAGATTTCAAAAAAACACAAGAAATACATCAAATTACAAGCTGCTGATTTTGAAGAATTCATTTCTGAAGGTAATTTTCCCAATTGGTATAACTAACCAGTAAGACCAGTTCAGACTGACTGGCCATTATATTTTATGATTTAAACAATTTACAATGTGGTATTTTAACCTCATCATTTAGTGAGAGAGAAGTTCTCCATCCCCATGGACAAGATTTCTGTAGAAGATGATTCCAGCACTGAGGTGGATGAAGCAGTGTTTGCAGAAATATCCACACAGAACAGGATTTGCTTTGTCATCAAGGACAGTCACAACAATGGTAAATTTAAAAGACAGTTTGGCTTATAGTGCATGAATGGACAGAGCCTAATAGGACAAAGTCAGGCATAGTTTTTTGGCCGCTATTTGTAGATGTTCCTAAATGGACAAAACAGAGGTTCTCTCTTAATTGTTCTTTCAGGAAGGATATTAGCATAGTTTCATGCATGGCTGATTCCAAAATCTGATCCACAACAGTGCGGCAAATTAGGTATTTATTTATTTTTTGTTATTAGATTCAGGTGGATCTGTGTCATCGCCATCCACACCACCATCCTCATCCGGTGGGAGTTTCGTTTCTTGGTAGCAGTGACAGTGAAACGTCAAGACCACCCAAGTGAAAGAGAGGTGATGAGGAGACATTTCAGAGTTCTTCAACCAGAGACGTAGGTTTATCATCCGATTTCTAGTTTAGATCATAGTTGTCACTTTCTGATTTATTTCATGCGTTTCATTTTTTAATAATTTTTTTGTCATTCAACAAAATAAAATGCATCAAAAGCTTGGTGTTGCGTTCCCTAAAATCTTGATTTTTCTTTAAATTTCGGCTTGACAATCATTGTTAATCAGTCCTGCCATCATGATAATGTCTGAAACCAGTTTGCTGCACTATCCTTAAATTGAAACTGCTGTTACAATCATTTCAGCTGATAAAGCAGATTCTATGGACAAAACCAGGAGGCACAACAGTGCTTGAAGAGTATGAAGAGACTGGGACTCTATGTGACAATAGAAGAAGGCGGATGGTTAACATTCTTGCAGCACACATGGTTGAGACAGAAGGGTAAGTTTACAATACTAGTTTTAGGTAGTTAACACCTATTAAACTTTGTTTTTATTCTTTTTAAACAAATTCACATACTGACTGATAACTGAAATTTCTGTGGATTGGGGTCAAATCACTGATAGTTTGTCACTAGTAACGTTGAATTGTGAAAGGACATGATGTATTTGCTACATGACGGAGAAAAATCAGCAATCATAGTGAAAAACTAAACTCTGCACTAAATTACTAAAGTAATAGTATTATTCCAGCCTGATAAAGCACTGATGCTTGTGCTTGTAAGCTAACAACACTGACTTTATATTTCTTTGCAGGAGAATCCCCCAGCGAATCACTGAAGAAAAATATGCACTGGGAACTGTCACTTTGGTCCCTGCATTAAAAGATCCGCTCTCCAGGAAGGGATATGTGATATATGAAGTTTTATGTTTGTCTTAATTACATACCTAATTTTGAATTGTATTTTTGCATCAAGAAATGATTGTGTGGATGAGAATGACACTGTAAAGAACCTCTTTGATTACTAAAGCTCAAATACATAGTTGCCAGTTTATTAAGTCCACCTTGATAAAACTCATACAATTAAACGCAACTGAGCTTAAATAAACCCTCCACAAAGGCTTCCAATGTTCACATTTTGTGTTTAATGTTTCAGAGCTATTTATTCCACCCTATCGTCATTTTTGGATGCTGTAGTTTATGATGCTGTTGAACTGTATGATTGTATAGAGAGGTGTTTCTATTCGGTCCACCATTACTGATAAAAATAGGATGGGCCAAAAGCTAGGTGCATCTCTCAGTATAACACAATACAATTCAGCTACACCACAAACAACAGGATCTCAAATGACCATGAAGTGGACTCTCATAATGGACTCTCATATTCAATTAAAAAAAAAAACCAAAACCTTAACATTAGAACCATCATGAAGGTAGGAATTATTTCCAGCGTGTGGAATTAAGACTATTCATTTTAGCTGGGTGTTTAGTTTTGCCCTTTGTGGCCACTCTATGAAGGGGGGTGGTATCAGACAAAAAAAATGGCCTCAGTGTTTACTCTGTTATTGATGGCAGTCATTACAGGGGAGGTCCATCTCAAAATCACCCTAAAACCATTCCAGTGCCTTAATTAAATTTACATTATGAACATTGTTACAAGCTGGTTCCTGCTATAGCTGATTATGAACTAACTTATGCCTGTCCTTGGTTAGGAACATTTTTACGAAAGCCAAAATGGCTCTGGATTTCTGGCATGGCAGCTCAAGACCCTTCAGAGAAAGACAAAACTTGGGTTCAAGGAACAGAAAATGCAGACAGCAGGAGGAGGTGGTCCAGGACAAGAGAGAGAGCTGCCTCAGATTGGTGGTCAGTTGGATGAAGAGCGTTGTAAAGAGGTTTTATCCTTGATGAGCCACATCAGTGACAGAGAAATAATCCTGCAGAAGATGGAGACCTTTGAGTATAGACAGCACCTCATCCACAATCCTGATGAATCAGATAACATACTCTCAGTGTTTCCAAGACTGCTGGACACTAAAGGGCTGGTAAGTATTGGCATCTGCAATTCATAGCTATGAGCTTAGCATGTGATTGTCAGCAATGTTAATTTAAGCAAGCATTTCTCTGATGCTGCAGATAAATCAAAATTTCAGCCTCCTCTTTGGACCAGAAACGGCTACCAAACTGCTTTTGGTGCAAAAGTGGCATACATCCTTTAAAAAAGAAGTGATAAGAGAAATGATCAGAGAAGCAGAGAACCTTATTTTCAAGAATGAAGCAGTTTGTTGTCAAATTAATAAATCTGCTGCTGTTGTTAGCTTACACCAGGATTTCTGTGACGGAAAATACTATCAAAATCACCCGTTGTATTCAAAATCAAAAAATGCACTGCAAATTCAAGTTTAATATGATGACTCTGAAACATCGAATCCACTATGGTCAAAACAAGGCATTCATAAGCTTGGGTGTTTATATTTTATACTCCGCAATTTACCACCATGTCTAAACTCACCCCAGATGAATATCCATCTTATTTCTTTGTTTCATTTCCAAGATGCAAAAAAATGTGGCATTGACAAAATACTTACTCCATTTAGAGGAGATGTAAAGATACTAGAGCACAGTGGAAAGAAAGTGTCATATGCTGAACAACCTGTCTATGGCACCATTGCACAAGTAACAGGTGACAACTTAGGTCTGAACTCAATTCTGGGTTATGTGGAATCATTCAGTGCCAACCATTACTGCAGAATGTGTCTTACTGATAAAGCATCCGCTCAAACAGTGTTTAGAAAGTGACCCACATGTGATGTTACGGACCAGATCAACCAATGAGGAGCATTAGTTATCTTGTCCAGAATTCAAAAGAAAATTCTTGTTTTGGGATCAAACGCAACAGTACACTCAATTCCTTGTCATACTTCAATGTATCAGACAACAAACTTGTGTTTGATATCTCTGAAGGTGTAGCACAATATGAGGTTAAGTTATTGTTTGAATATCTGAATCAGAACTTTATTTCTGAAATCATACTCCAACGTGTATATGCATTCAAGTAAGGATTCATGGATAAAAAAAACTGCCCAACACACATAAACATATTTTGTACTGGCAGTGGAATTGGGCTTAATGCCAGTCAAACATTATGCCTTATTTGGAACCTGCCACTAATCTTTGTAGATATTGTCCCAGAAGGTGACACACACTGGCATTTGTTGTTACTGTTGTTGCATGTTGTGAACATAGTATTTTCCACTTGTATTACAGAGGGAATGACGGTATTTTTAAAACATCTGATTGAAGAGCACCACAGGTTATTTACAGTTTGTATCCTCAAAATAATTTGATGCCAAAACACTTCATGATCCATTACCCTGAATGTATACGCCAAATTGGTCCTTTAGTACATGTTTGGAGTATAAGGTATGAAGCAAAACACAAGTTCTTTAAGTCCAGCATAAAAAACTTCAAGAACATAACTAAGTCTCTTGCGAAGAAACACCAAATAGCTGTTGCCTATCATTGGGAATCATTGTCTGCCAAAGGTACTGAGTCTGGGCCTGTCAAGTCGAAAATACTGACTGATGTTGAAAATGGTGATTTGGTTTCTGAGTATTTTCAGATTGATATGTCAACTGAAATAAGAGTCACAACTTGGGTAAAATATAATGGTATTGAATATCACAGTGGTCTTGTTGTTTGCACAGATTTTGTTATTGAGATGCCAGTGCTGAATAAGATTGTTTACATCTTTCTTAGAAATTAAGTTTATTTTTTGGTATCTGAAATGGAGACTACATTTGTAGAGCATTTCCATGCTTTTCAAGTTGTTGACAAGATGCATAATGTTTCAGTTGTTAGACCTGATGAGTTGAGATACTTCAAGCCCTTTGATGTCCAGATGTGTTATGGAACAGACATATTTTTCCATGTTGTGCCAGACAGCTGCATTGTATAGGGTAAGTAGCAGTTACAAGCTTGTTTTAAGCAGTATTGTACTAGGTCATTGTTAAGGGTTTTGGATGCCCTGCACCTTATCAAACAGAAAGTTAACTCTTGTTAAAAGAAAAATAAAATATATTTTTGATAGCAGTACTTTTTGGAGTGATTATTACACATGGGTGGTGGATGGTTAAACTAGCACATTGTACATTTTTAACTCTCAGTGTTAATACCCAAGGACCATGTACCCTGTATTAGTAGCACAGCACACACTCGTTAAGTACACATTTTACATCGCAAAGTGTTACTGATCAGTGAATTGTAAACACTGATTTGGTGTTTTTTTTTCATCCATTTTGGTGTTAATATTTTACACGATAAGAGTTTTTTTGGTAACACTGTCATAGTGTTAATTAATGTAAACGTGTCCATTTCGGTGTTAATATTTTACACTATAAGAGTTTGTTTGGTAACACTGTCATAGTGTTAATAATGTTAACTCTTTTAACAGTGTTAATTTAACACTGTACTAGTGGTTCCCATATAAACCCTGGATGGGTGTTAATTTTAACTCTGAGGGTGTTAAATTTGCATTTTCAAATTTGCAGTGTACTTACACATTAAAGACTGTATTAGAGCTTACAATTACAATTAGTCATTTGGCAGATGCTTTATCCACAGTGACGTACATATGAATTCACACACCGATGGGACAGCATCAAGGGCAGTTTTGGGATTAAGTATCTTGCCCCAAGGATACTTCGGCATGCGTACTGCAAAGGCCAGGGATCAAACCACCGAACTTCCTCCTCCTTAGCCACAGCCGCCACTGTTTTAACTCCAATAATATGCATACAACGATAGGAGCCTTTCTCAACACATATTTTTTACTTTAAGTAGGCCTACATTTGGCTGACAAATACTTTATAATTCTTTACTTTTACTGAAGAATCAGAAGATTTTTTCCACCACTGGTTACTTTACAATACGTGCACCCATGCATGATATTTTATCTGTACATTGATTTAACAAATGACTGTGGACTAGCTGCTGTCAAACGCCACCATATCTTGAGTTAGGGTTCATTGAAATTCATGATTCAAACCAGAAGCTTTTTGTCCAACCACGTAACTTTTTTTTTTCTCCAATTGCAACAAAGGGAAATAACTTCAACATCAACAGCATTTACTGTGTGACATTATATTTAACTGACAAATAAGGATCAAGTCCCTCTGTGTTATACAACACAGTTTAGCTTGTGTTATCTTGCATGGACCGTTGATAAGGATATAGGAGAGAAGTGAGCTAAAAGCTTCCCACAGCATCATGTGTGGTGCCTGCAAAGGGGGGCATGCTGGGGATGGCAGTTGGTAGTCATGCTGTAGGAGCTGGCGTCATTCAGAGGCCACAATGGCGCCAAGAATGCCAACTACTGTAAGAGAAGCCCTCTACCCATTGATTCATTTGATTATACACTGACACACGTATAAACAAACACATACACACCATCATCATTACCCATCCCGAGGCCTTCATCCCAGCCTCCATCCTACCTCCATATCTGGCCCAGCTGGAGGATGTGGATGACTGACTGGCCGAACCAAACGGAAAAGGAGTAGTAGGCCGATCGTCTCCTACTCCTGCTGCCCAAGGCGGTGCTCGCGGTGCTATTGGTCGTGGTGTTCTTGCTAGCGGTCGACGCCTGTCTCTGCGGCGTGGCCGGGTGGTGTTGAGCGGTAACGTCGCCGTGTGAAGCAGAGCCACTCAGTAGCTTATTCCCATCCATATGGGCGCAATCGGCGGCAGATTCCACACCGTCTTCCGTGCTGAAATCGTGGACGAACCATCTGAAGCTAAACAGCTGGACCGAGAAGGAGCCGAGCACCACGAAGAAGAGCGTCAGGCCGAACCACCAGTAGTCGCGCCGGAGGTAGTAGTCGACCGACAGCCACACGTCGGTGCCCACGTCGGCCAGATACACAGTCACTGCGGCTACGATCCACAGGCAGTCCCATACCGTGTATTTCTGCTGCTCCCTACTCAGACGAAGGCACGTCGTGTTGGAGCCTCCCCCGCCGCAACACCGCGACTCGCCGTTGGCGAAGTCCCCATCCCCGGTGCCCGCAGAGTCGAGCTGGGCGCCCGGGTGGAGTCCTTGAACCGAACCGGAGTACTCTGAGTTCTGCAGGGGTGTAAAGGCCACGTCGCTCTTTTTCATCTTCAGGACCCCGTCCGATTTAGCCGCCATTATTAGAAGCTTGTAATATTCTTACTCTATTATTTTTCCTCCGTTCCTTCCCTCCTCTTCTCCTCTACCCTGCCTCTCCCCGTCTACACCCTCCTGCGCGTCTCTCCTACTCCTCCTCCTTTCTGGGCAGGACTGCCTCATCTAAACTGCCTGTACATAATACAGAATAAAGATTAAAAAAGAAGACTGGAGGTTGCCCCATGCTTGCACCGATATTTTGGTCCATACCACGTCTTTATTGGACTTCTGTGCCCGTTGATGATTTGCTCATCAACTGACAGAAGGGGTTTTCCGCTTTGTTTCCTCCACCCGCAGAGAGCCTACCTGAACGAATTGTTTTTCTGCAGTTCGTCACTCTCTACCCTTCATGAGATCTGATTCAGATTCAGATGTTAGGACTGAAGATGGAAAAAAGAGCCATGAAAAAGGGGAAGGCTGAAGCCATCTGTTTCTTCCATGGCACAGACCAAAAACTATGACATCACCCTCCCCCCTCTCTCTCTCACTGACTCTCACTCTCTCTGTCTCTCTGTCTGTCTGTCTGTCTCTTGCCTGCTGTCATACCATTTAAGCTCAAAGTAAAGATTTTTGTTAAAACCCCCTTCTGACAAACAAATCTCCCATGTGAATCAGTATATTAAAAAAAAATGAGTTGAAACAGCCTCAAGTCCTGCAAGGTCCAGACTGGTTTCCAGCACCATGGACAGATCCTGCTGTTACATTTAGCAGCTTCTGTAGAAACTTTAACTTCATACTCTTACAGCTTTTATAAAATATCAAACAGTTCTCAAAACATTCAGAGCAATCACCAAATCATTGTACACAGTGCAGTGCATTACTTCATTTATTCAACATAAGGCTGCCTCTCACTCAAAACCTTATCCAAACTGTTGCCACAGAATTGCAAGAATACTCTTGTCCAAAATAGTATTGTTGACTTTAACATTAAACCAGGAAAACAGACCAAGACCTAAAGTGCACTAAAGTTCATGGATGAGGCTCACCATAAAAAGGCAAGAGGGTCTCGAAGGTTCATTGTCTTTACTGTTATCTTTTCTATTGACTGCTCTTCAGAACAAACTTGCTGCTCTGAGTCTTTTGGACTAAATCTGGTCTGATCAGTGAACCAGAATGTGTAGGTGGGAAATTATCTTTTACAAGCCAACTTTATATTCAACTTTTGTTGCTCAAAAAATAACATATTACCAGCTGGGTGGCTGCTCAACAGGTAGAGTGGTCATCCACTTATCGGAGGCTCGGTGGCCCCTGCATTCTACATGTCGAAGTATACAAGATTCTGAACCCCAAATTGCTCCTGATGCTGTGTCATCAATGTGTGACTGTGCATATTGATAGTTCTGCTTATAATGACCAGGTGGCTTCCTGGCCATCTAATCATACTTTAAAAGCACTTTGAGTGGTCGTTCAGACCAGAAAAGTGCTAAATAAACAAACCAATCATTTACCATATTAGCAAATTCTGTGATAAGAGGCTAAATTTCAACTTTCCAAGGCACTATGGAAGAAATGGTTTCAAAATAATATTTGGTAGGTTTACTGACAACTGGAACAAAACATTCTGTTTTGAGTCAAGTTTCTCAAGGGTCAAGTGTGTCACTCAGATTTCAGTACCTTTCAGTAGATCACCATGCACATGACAGTGCTTGAGTACAAGAAGGATGAGGAAAAAAGGGCTCTGTGCACTTAGGTCAAATGCAAGTCAGACAAATGTTTAAGGGAAAATGAATCTCAAAGTGTTTAATAGCATCAAGTAGGACACACCTGTGCGTTGTTTATGAATGAGTTTATTCTCATGGGTAATGCTGTTTGCAATTGTATTTCCATCAGTCAAAATACATTGGAAGCTTCACAGATACAACATATGCAACAAAAGCTAGGGAAAAATCAATACAGACAGCAACCAGAAAATGAAAACAATAAGAACACATCTCAGAAACCTCAGACAGAACCGGGCGCTGGGTGGGTGGCCATCTGCCTCAACCGGTTGGGTTAGAGAGAGCTCCATACAGGCTGTTCCAAGGCAAGCCTGAGCCAGCCCTAACTATAAGCATTATCAAAACGCAAAGTTTTGAGTCTCCTCTTAGATGTAGAGATGGTGTCTACCTCCCAGACAAAGACTGGAAAATGGTTCCACAGGAGAGGAGCTTGGTAGCTCAAGGCTCTGGTTCCCATTCTGCTTTTCTGAGACTTTAGGAACCATAGGTAAGCCTGCATTTTGAGAACGCAGTGTTCTAGTAGGGTAATAAATTACTATGAGGACATATCTATTAGCACCATGAAGTGTAATCAAGGCAAAAGTTACCTCCTGGTGAATGTTGCTGCAAGGCTGAAACGTTGTGTGTTACATTACTTTATTACATGAGATTACAGAATGCTTCACAGAAGAATGAATGATGCAACCATGCCCTGAGCTCTCTCTGTTTCTACTCATAGTTGTGCTTTGTCTTAGTGCATGATGCAAACGCAGCTTAAAGCTCTCCTAAAGTCTCTGTTACACACATATGGGCATTGTCCAGATGAACAACGTCATATATTGATCAGCAGTAGTGGAAACATGGATGGCATTATGGCAGTAACAATGACAGAATTACACATTTCTGCCTGATGTATTGTTCATCCAGCACATTGAAGCACAGGTTGATTTGTACAGTTTTTTTATTGTGACCTCTTTATGCCAATGTGCTTGCTCTTTGTAATATTTGCTGGCTGTAGCAACTAAATATCCCCTGTGTGGGATCAATAAAGTCTTATCATATCTTATCTTAAACCTCCGATCAGCAGACGACCCGTTTTACCTCCTGGATCATAGCCACTTCAGGTATACTGAGTATCAAATTTCTAGATCAATTTAATATTTGTTTTCTAAGAATCAAAAACCAACATTATTAGCTTTAGAAATATTTATGACTAGCAAAAAATGTAATATGAGCTTGTGAGTGAAGCAGAACCTCGAGCTCTGAAACGTAACTCAAGCATGAGTCTGATAGGACTGGGGTATATTGTCTAACTAACAGGGACATAGTGTTGCGATGATCAAAGTGGTTGGAACAGCAGTTTATCATATTCACAACTGTATATTTCATATTAAGTCATATGTTTGATGGCAGATCAGTTTTAAGTAACATGATGAGGTTTTAATCTCAAACTCAAGTGGTCATATTAGAGGTCCTTATCTGTTCAGTACCAAATCAGTAACTGGCATGTCATACTGAAAATAACTACAAAAGTTAGTTGCCAGTGTCACCTTTCCAGAACCACAGCCTCTGTGGTTGTAGTGTAATTGACTTAACTTCAGCCCACTTGTAACTGGTCACTAACCTTTAACAGTCTGGGCCAACCCTGTTGTGAAGAATGGTAGGGAGAATCTTGTACATTTCTCTTCTGTGACAATGAATGCAATGCATAGCTTTTCAGTACCCATACAGGTGAAACTCCAAAAATTTGAATATCATGAAAAAGTTCAATATTTTTTGTCTGTCATTTCAGAAAGTCAAACTCATATATTATATAGATTCATTATATTATTCATAATTAGCTGATTAGAGTGTGACACCATGAGTTTCCAATATTGAACTTTTTCACAATATTCTAATTTTCTGAGGTATTGAATTCTGGCTTCATTAGCTGTAAGCCATAGTCATCAAAATTACAATAAAGGCTTGCAGTATTTCACTCTATGTGTAATGAATCTGTATAATATATGAGCTTCACTTTCTGAAACTTTTGCACAATTTTCTAATTTTGCTGCACCTGTATATGCTGCTTGTCTAGATACTTGTCTGACTACGGTAATTTAGCCATCCATAACAGCATGTACTTTACTGTGGCTGCAACTACGTGTTGACACTTGTATATATGTTTCAGAAGTAAACAAAAGTACGTAATTTAAGCCAGTAGATACAGGTTTATTTTTTTGCCATCCTGATCTTTTCATTACCATTACAACAAAGGTTGATATGTATGAACTTACTTGACATACAAAGCAATACAGCACAACTTTCAACTTCACAACTTTGCTTGCTGTTTGAGAAGTTTACAGTTTTAGTGTAGTGACATCTCATATAATTTGCTGTTGCTACAAAATTCTTCTTGTGCACTAGTAAAATTATTCCATAATCAACACTAATACATGCATAGTGTATGGAGTGTAGTGTTATTGTGTACTGTGAACTCTTCTATAGAGTTATGCACTACAACTTTTGGAGTTGGCCTGCTTTGATCTGGTTTACAACTGATTGTACCAAGGACAGCTACTGTAGCTGGAGCTCCTCCTCAACTTTTTTCCTGTCTTTGTCACAACATGTGCACCGCTTGAGTAAACCCTTTCATCCAGTATGATAGAAAGCAACATTTGCACAGCACATCGTTGGTGCACAACACTTTCTCATCATAATCAACAATGTTTACACACATGGATGTGGTTGTTGGCTGCATCGACAAATGATCATGCTGCACCTGGGGCTACTGCGCAAACATTCCCAAAGCCCTAGGTTAACTGGGAAGTGTTAAAGTAAAGTACGGACTGACATGTCCAACTTGTGCGGTTTGGACGAATACAGGAAATCCAGGTACACTCTCCAAAGAGTTATTAGCAGTGTAATAAAGCAAGAAACAATAAAGGGCCAAAAAAGTGTGGTCTAACTACTAAGACTCGAGCACCAGAAAGAGAGAGATGTTGTCTGGACTAAGAACTAAGACAGATAATTAAAGGGAAACCAGCAGTGCTGAGATAATGCTTGCATCACTCCCAGATGAACTGAGCACCTTCTATGCATGCTTCAAGAACAACTTTCTGGCTGAGGAGGTACAAAGGGCCCAGGATCCCTGCTTGCTAGTAATATCTCGGCCAGGTATGTGCAGATCCTTTGAAGGACCTTATGACATCCCTAGCTGGGAAAGTGTGTACACTAGCGGATGTCTTTACAGACATTTTCAACCACTTACTGCTTCAGTCTCTCGACTCTACATGTTTCAAGACCAACGTTGTTCCTGTCCCCCAAAAGACTAAAGCGCTCTGCCTGAACAACTGTCCTTAACGCTTGACTCTACCATTAAGAATTGCTTTGAACAGGTAGTCAAAGCCTTCATCACCTCCTCCCTTAATGCCATCTCTCTAGCTCTAGGTAGGACACTGGAGCATGTGAGAAAAATATTCTCACACGTTCATTGACTATAGTTCAGCAATCAATACTGTTGTGACCTCCACGCTTGTTATCAAGGTCAGACACTTAGACCCCTGGTTGTACAGATAGGCACCACTACATCCTCCATGACTCTCAATACCTGCACCTCTCAGAGCTGCATGCTCAGCCCTTTCCTGTACTCCCTGGTCATATACTAAAGTGTGGCCACCCACAGCTCCAGCACCATCATCACGTTTACTGATGACACAACTGTCATCGGTCTGATCACAGACAACGATGAGACAGCCTCTAGAAAAGAGATCAGAGCCCTGCCATCAGCAAAACAAATGAGCTGAATGTGGACTGCAAGAAATTAAATGGACACCAGCTGACGCCATCACTGAGACTATGGTGGAGAGAGTCAGCATTTTTTGGTGCCTCAGAGTTCACATCAGCAAAGACCTGACCTAGGCCTACATCACAAAGACAATGGCTCTTCTTCCTCTGCAGGCTGAGGAGGATGCACTTCAGGATACTCTGCAAAGTACACTGTTGAGAGTATTCTGATTTATTGCATCACCATCTGTTATGGCAATTGCACCATCCTCACCTGTACGGCTCTACAGAGAGTGGAGAAACTGCTCAGCAGCAGAAAGCCATCAGAGACCCTGTCACCCTAGCCATAACCTGCTCTGCCTGCTGCTGTCAAGCAGATGGTACCACAGCATCCAATCCTGCATTGCGAGGCTCAGGGATAGCCTCATCCTGCAGGCTATATGATTGTTGAGCTCCTCAGCCCATCATTATGTCACTTTACTCACACCAACAGTGTATTTTTAAACCTTTCGGTATGATGCTCAGTGATACTCCTGTTGTTTGTGACTGTTGTTCTTGATATAACCATATTGTAGGTGTTCCTGTTATACCATTCACCTGGTTTATGTGCAGATTGATTTGGTTAAATTCCCATTATAGAAATATAACACACCATCACAAATCATGACCTCAACAATGATATGTTAGACTCAAGTTAAACATGTGACAGTTTGGAACAAGCATCACCAGTTGACAGAGCACAGCATTTACTCCACTTGCTTGTGTCTGTCAGTCCTAACAAACCATATCTTCAAAAGAATAACACAATAAAATAAATCATTCATTAAAAGTGCTTGCAATCAGCAAGTCAGCAGTAATCAGCAAGATAAACCTGTTCATAATGATGCATATTAATTATAGTAAATTAGTTTAACTTAGCAACTCTGCCTTGAAAGGCAGGGACTTCATTGACAACCCATCAGCAACAGTGAATACAAGATATATGTATATGTAAACTGATTCTGATACAGTATTTACATGTAAAGTTTACACATGCACAATTGTAGTGTTTACTTTTACATGCAATAAGTAAGACAAAACAGTGACAAATGTGCAATAAAGACTAGGGTAGCCAGCTATGTTTGGGTTTAACTCAGGTTTTCTGGTATCATAAACCTGGCTTTTACTTGGGAAGATTACTGTGGTGGCATACAGTACACTGCATGGCTAACAGCTCAAGACAGGTTTCAGTACAGAGAATTAGTTCAAAATCGTCCAACAGTCTGACTCCTGACCAATTAGATCACTGACCATATCTACAGGGATCCTTACAGCGACAAAAGTGCTAAATTCACAATAAGGGTACAGGTAATGAGGGTCATAACAGAGAATTTTTGAAATGAAACTAAAATAACAAAAATAAATAAAAATATTCCGACACAGGTTGAGAGATTACACTCTCATGTATACTGTACATACCATTATAGGAATTTGAGTTAATGTTTACAGAGCCAAACATAAAGGAAGATGTTGACATTTTGTCCCATCTAGCTGAGTTTTAAGTTGAAAGGTCAACATGATCATAACTGCAGGAAACAGGAACCAAAGCATTCATTATTTCTTGCGTGGCACCTTGTCACCAAGTGGTACTTCAACCATCAGTTTCTGCAAAGACCATAGAGGGATGTTAGTGTCGCCGCATCAAAATAAACAACACTGTTAATTTTAGTAATAAGAATAATTATATATGTTAAAAATGTATAGAACATATTGGTTCATACAGTGTGATACACAGAATATACAGAATATAAAGTTCATGAAATCCATTCAAATAAGCTGTGCCCTATGGATTGTTCATTAATTGTTTTTTGTGGGTTTCAATTCAATTCAATATTCCTTTTATTAGTCCCACAAGGGGAAATTCCAGTTTACAGCAGCACCAATAAAAGACAGAGATCGTGGCAGAGGTCTCACTGCGGTCTGGAAGGATCACTTTCTGCCCGACTGGTGAGCACAGAAACATTTACAACTTCTGAAGCAAAACTAACTAAAATTGGTTGGCTAAAGCCATTCTGCTGTGGTTAAATTTATGGACCTCCTGTCCAGCAGGTAAGTTTCAGAGTTGCCTGACTTCCTGATGTATTATTAAGGTGAACAAAGTGTTATTAGTTGGTGAGGGTAACATGAATATCTGAACCCAAGTTCATGGCAATCCATCCAACAGTAGACATTTTACATTTCAAAATTATAAATTCAAACCTGCTGGTGGCACTAAAGTAAAAGTGAGGGGATCACCAACATTTTCAGGATTTTTTTTCCCATCCCATCTTTTCCCATCATGAACATGAATGTGGACAAAAGGGGCAGACTAACCAAATGACAGACCCAAAAAGCCATCCTTAGAGCTGTGGCCATAGCTAAGTCACATTTACCAATTAAAAACATATACTGTTTGCACACACACACACGCACAAACATATATGCACATGCATCCACAAACACACACACTCACCTTGAGCAGTCTGCTGTAGTAGGTGAAGCCATCCTCTCCATCCCTGCGGGTGTCTTCCACCTTGTACCTCTTGCAGGCCAGCAACAGCTCATTGGAACTGTAGAGGGGGGCTGGGTCGATGGAGTGGCAGTTGATCAGGCTGACCAAGTACTCCCTGTAATGTTTCCTGAACAACAGTACACTGCCATGTTAGCATGATGACGTACCACATCATGGCAGCCTCCTGCTAATACTGATGATAAAACTCTGAATTGATGATGTAACAAAGTCAGAATAAGCTTATACGCTAATAAGTAAAACTATGCCCTTTTTAGAACATGGGTCTTTTTCATAGTTTGGACATTTTTTGGATCAGTTTTGATAACATTTTACTTATCATTAACTCTCAAATATTGACCAGGAATTTTATTTATAAAATATAATTTCATATACTTTAATTTCAGAAAGAACCAGGCTTTTGTTTGAAGCAGGCTTATATTATTGGAGGGCTTTATTTCTAATTTTAGTCATATAAATCATATTTTAGAAAGAAGACCCTCCAATTTTAACTGCTGACTAGATACATTTTGTATACTGTACATTTCTGTAGCACTAAGTTCATCAGCACAATAGTCATGTCAACCTCCGGGAAGTTGGATCCAGCCCACAAGGCAATTCATAAATACAAAAACAACAACTCAGGATAAATTCTCCAGACAGTGGTTACTGTTTTTCTATGATAAAAGAAAATAACACAAAACCCTTCCAAGTGGTCCCTGAACACAACACCTGTCTTGCAGTTACAACATATCAATAACATGCACCATGCCGACTGTCATGAATGAAATTCAAACCAATATGGTGAAGTTAGATTGTGTGCACTTGCAGAAATGAAAAAGGCCAATCTCCAGCGTCTTTACAGCTCGACACATGCTAAATTGGATGAGTTGCAAGACAAGTAATGAAGTAATGAGGAAGACACACAGCGATGCTGGGGTGGAATGAAGTGATGGGGGAAGAAAGCTGGGTCCAGACAACTTAGACATATGGAGAAGAGGAAATATAAATTGTATCTCCCCTTTATCATCATGGGCAATGTGAGATCGCAGGACAATATAATGAATGAGCTGGTGGGCTACATGAGGAATCGGAGGGACTTCCGTGAGTGTAGAGTTATGTGTTTTATGGAGACATGGGTATGGGAAGATACTCTGGATTCCATCATTACCATAAATGGCTTTCAGACAGTTTGGGCAGACAGGAGTAAATCTAAGTACAGTAAGAAAAGAGGTGCTGAGCTTGCTGCTTTTATTAATAATAGTTGGTGGCCACCCTGATCACATTACTGTTAACACTGGAAACAGTCCTGCCATTGGACTGTTAGCCATATAGCTAATGTCCATATTATATGCCTAGGGAGTTTTCACACACTCTTGGTTGTTTCCATTGCTCCCTCCAGTAACATGGCAACCATGTGTGATGTCATCCACTGTGTTACTGCGAGACTCCAGACCCTACACTCCACAGCTTTCTTCATCATCTCTGGTGATTTTAAACAAGTGCCACTGGGTGAGACTTTTCCCTTTACATAGTTTGTGGACTGTGCAACCCAAGAGGGCAGGACCCTAGACCTGCTATACGCAAATGTTAAAGAGGCCTACAGTGCAACCACCCTTTCCCCACTTGGTAGATCAGACCACTGCCTGGTTCGCCTTCAGCCCAGGTACAAACCACTGGTCATGCATCAACCCACCCCCACTAGGACTGTGATGAGATGGTCTGAAGAGACAGCTAAACAGCTGTGTGACTTTCTACACAAAAATAGTTTATTTGAGGATTTCCAGTCAGGATTTAGAGTGCATCATAGCACAGAGACAGCACTGGTTAAAGTTACAAATGACCTTCTAATTGCATCTGATAAAGGATTTGTCTCTGTACTAGCCTTACTAGATCTCAGTGCTGCATTTGACACCATTGACCAGGTATCCTATTACAGAGACTTGAACACTTCATTGGCATTAAGGGAACTGCGCTAAGCTGGTTTAAATCCTACTTGTCAGATCGCTCTCAGTTTGTACACGTTAATGATAACTCCTCTGTGCTCACTAAAGTCAGCTATGGAGTTCCGCAGGGTTCTGTGCTTGGACCAATTCTTTTCACCTTACATATGCTTCCTTTAGGTAAGATTATCAGGAAGCACTGATTAAATTTTCATTGCTACGCAGATGATACCCAGCTATATTTATCAATGAAGCCAGAAGAAACCAGTCAGTTAACTAGACTACAAGCGTGTCTTCAGGACATAAAGACCTGGATGATCTACAATTTTCTGATGCTAAACTCGGACAAAACTGAAGTTATAGTAGTAGGCCCTAAACATCTTAGAAACTCACTTTCTGATGACATAGCAGCTATGGATGGCATTGCGCTGGCCTCAAGCACCACTGTAAAGAATCTGGGAGTTGTCTTTGATCAGGACATGTCCTTTCACTCCCATGTAAAACAAATTTCAAGGACTGCCTTCTTTCACCTGCGTAATATTGCAAAAATCAGGCATATTTTGTCTCAAAATGATGCAGAAAAACTAGTCCATGCATTCGTAACTTCCAGGCTGGATTATTGCAATTCCTTACTATCAGGCTGCCCAAATTCGTTGCTGAATATTCTCCAGTTGCTCCAGAACGCTGCAGCACGTGTTCTAACAAAAACGAGGAAGAGAGATCATATATCTCCAATATTAGCAACTCTGCACTGGCTCCCTGTAAAGTTTAGAATAGAATTTAAAATTCTCCTCCTTACTTACAAAGCCATAAATGGCCAGGCACCTTCTTATCTTAAAGAGCTCATAGTACCTTATTACCCCACTCGAACACTGCGTTCCCAGAATGCAGGCTTACTTATGGTTCCTAAAGTCTCCAAAAGCAGAACAGGAGCCAGAGCATTTAACTATCAAGCTCCTCTCCTGTGGAACCATCTTCCAGTCTTTGTCCGGGAGGCAGACACTGTCTCTACATTTAAGAGTAGGCTTAAAACTTTCCTTTTTGATAAAGCTTATAGTTAGGGTTGGCTCAGGCTTGTCCTGGACCAGCCCCTAGTTATGCTGCTATAGCATTAGACTGTCGGGGGACCTCCAAAGACACACCGAGCTCCCCTGTCCCTCTCTCCCTCTCCATCTGCGCGCTTTCATGACCTACCACAGCCTGTTACTAACTGAGCTCCATCCCTGGAGGCTCTGTGCTTTGTCGTCTTGCAGGTTCCCATGGACAGTGGCTGGATCTGGACTGTGGATTACAGCTACATCTCCTGCCATGGCCCTGCCTGACATCCACTGCAACTGCTGCTACTGTTATTACATCCACTGTCACTGTTACTGTGACTGCATGTCTGTCTGTCTCTTTCTCTCTGACTGCATGTCTGTCTGTCTCTCTCTGCCTGTCTCACTCTTTCTCTCTTGCACTACCTCTCTCACCCAACCGTTTGGGGCAGATGGCTGTCCACCAAGAGCCTGGTTCTGCCTGAGGTTTCTGCCTGTTAAAAGGAAGTTTTTCCTCACCACTGTCGCCAAGTGCTTGCTCATGAGGGAATTGTTGGGTCTCTGTAGATAAAAGAGCTCGGCCTGTACCAGCTCTATATGGAAAGTGCCCTGAGACAACTTTTGTTGTGATTTGGCGCTATACAAATAAAATTGAATTGAATTGAACCATCTGCACAAATTAGCATTTGCACATTTTTACTGTTATTGTTAGTTCTTACTGTCATTTTTACTTTAATTTGTTATTATTAGTATTATGGTTGTCGTAGTATTATGTCATCTTTACAGTAGCTTTTAACATTGTAGATTTTTTTAACCTGTTTTTCTGGAGATAAGGGCAAATAATACTGAAAAAAGCCCCCATACTCGCAAAGTCCAGCATGTCCTGGTTGGGTCTGAGCACCACAGGCTGAATCTGGCTGCTGCCCTCCCTCATCTTTCTGCTCTATCACTCCACACAGACCTGCAAAAATAGATAAACAAAGAGGGAGAGAGCATATCATATGATCTGGAAAACATTTAAAATGGCTATCATGTTTACCCAAGATTTACACAGATAAGGCTTTTATTGTTAGGATTTTTGCACAAAATTAAGATTAGAAACAGACTTAATCAAGAATGAAAATTAAGGATAATGGTAGTTAACAGTTGTTACTAGGGTTTAAATATAAAATCAGTAGATTATTCTGACTTAATGTTGAACAGTATTTCATATGACAAGACCAAGTCTACAGCTATGCTAGCAGCTCTGTGAGGCTGTACTTGGCACAGCAGGGCTTTGAGTTAAATTATAGTACCAGCATACTAATATGCTCACAATGACAATATTTAATGATGTCAGACAGATGTAATGTTTATCATGCTCACCATTGCATTTTAGCATGTTAACATTTCATTTCATTTTAACATTTGGTAATTGCAGTAATTATTTCTTGATCATGAGAAACATCAGTCAGACTGCACCTGATATGGAAATGCACGGCTACCATCAACTCATGTCAGCACAGATGCCCGTGATTTTGACACCAAGCTGTGACTGGGCAGCTGGGCACCTTAGAAACTCGTTTTCTGATGACATAGCAGTTGTGGATGACATTACAGCAGACTGTAAAGAATGTGGGAGTTATCTTTGATCAGGACATGTCCCTTCATTCCCATGTAAAACAAATTTCAAGGACTGCCTTTTTTCACCTACGTAACATTGCAAAAACAGGCACATCCTGTCTCAAAACAATGCAGAAAAACTAGTCCAATCATTTGTTACTTCCAGGTTGGATAATTGCAATTCCTTACTATCAGGCTGTCCAAATCAGTTGCTGAATCCGCCGGATCTCTCTTCGCTGAAGAAATGTGACAGCCACCTTGTCACATATAGATGTATGGTCAGGATCCCTTGGCATCACTTTTTAAAGGGCTGAGTACCCACATAACATAATTTGTCAATGTGCAGGGCGTCATGGTTAAGTTACCAATAATCAATATACAACGTCCAGTTAGACTTTAAAAAAACATAGGCTTGCTGAGAACAATAATAGACATGTGGTTAACATGAAATGGTTGTACTTTGATTAAGTTTCTGTTCTGGTTTGATATTAAATCTAAATAGGACCCAAGGGGCAGACACAAAGCATGGAACAAAAGGAGCCATTAAATCAAAGAACGGTTTATTAACAAGAACAAAAAAACCCTGATACAGTAGTATAAATGAGAACAAACACAAGAAATCTCCTAAACACAAAAGCAGCCCTTAAACAAAACAATCAATTACACAGTGGCACACAACTAGAACAAGAAAACAAAACTGGAAAAACATGCAAAGGAATAACAAACCAAACTGAAACAAGATACACTCACAGGCGAAAAGGAAGAAGACTGGAATTACTATGAATACGAGAGCCAAGAAATGGCTGGAAAGTCTACCATGAAGCTTGAACAATCGGGCAGCGAGACATCTCCGCCACGCGGCTTAAATGGGGAGAGAATCAGTGGTTGAGCATCAGGTGCGCCATCTCAACACATAATATAGGAAAACATAATAAAATAACAAACAATGCACAGTTTAACAGTACCCCCCCCCCCCCAGGGAGGACTCCCAGATGCCGCACCACGAAAGCTGGGTGGTTGTTAATGATGCGGGTGGGAGGAGGGGGCTTGGAAGGTGGGGACAACTGGCTAGAGGCAACAGGCTTCAGCTGGGAGACGTGAATGGTGGAGTGGATTTTCATAGTACTAGGGAGTTTCAAATGAACCGCAGAAGGTGAAATAATTTTGTTAACGGGGAACAGACCAATGTAATGGCGAGCCAATTTTCAGGACTTAACCCAGAGAGGGATATTTTTAGAGGAAATGCCAAAGCTGTTGCCCAGTGTGATACTCGGGCGCTGGAGTGCACTGTCTATCTGCCACCCTTTTGTTGAGTTTGGCGGTGCGTAGAAGAGCCTCTCCAAACCTTGCTGCACCGGCAAACGTGATCTTGGACTGAAGGCACTGCAATTCTCCCCTCCTGAAGCCCCAGCAATGCCTCAAAAGGGGACAGGTTGGTTACTGAGGTGGTCAGGGCATTGTGTGCGTACTCAATCCAAGTCCAGTCGGAGGGGTTTTGGGCTGCCACACACCGTAACTTGCCTTCTGTCTGTCTGTTCATGGGATTGCGATTGGTAGCCTGAGGAAAGACTAGTAGAGGCACCAAGAACAGAGCAAAAACTTCTCCAAACCTGAGAAATAAATTGTGGGCCTTTGTCAGACATGATATCAACAGGAATTCCATGTATGCAGAAAACCTGTTAGACTAAAAGGCCAGCAGTTTCTCTAGCCAACAGTAACCCAGGTAAAGCCACAAAGTGGACTGACTTAGAAAACCGGTCCACAATAGTGAGAATCATGTCATTACCTTTAGACCACGGCAAGCCGATGACAAAGTCCACAGCAATATGAGACCACGGCTGGTGGAGAACCAGGAGGGGCTGAAGGGGACTGGAGGGAGCCCGATGTGATGCCTTGCCCAGGGCACAAACTGCACAAGCGACGAACTCCTTGACATCTGTCTCCGTGGAGGGCCACCAGAACTTCCTCCTAAGGAACAACAGTGTCCAGGCCATGTCTGGATGGAAGGCTAACTTAGATGAATGCCCCCACTGCAACACCTGGGAGCATACTCCACTGGGGACAGAGAGTGAGTGAGGAGGGCTGCCACCGGGGTCCGGCTCTGTGTGCAGGGCGTCAGGGACTAATGCCTCCACATCCCAGGAAATCGTTGCCAACACACAGGTCGTGGGAAGGATGGTCTCAGGCTCCTCCTCTGCCTCAACCTCCAACTGTGCAAACTAACAGGACAAGTCATCAGGTTTGGTGTTGCGTGAACCGGGTCTGTAAGTCATGGTGAAGTTGAAGCAACTGAAAAACATGGCCCATCTGGCCTGGTGAGAATTCAGTTGTTGAGCCATTTGAATGTATGCAAGGTTTTTGTGGTCTTTCAAACCACAGCAGGTTGCTTGGCCTCCTCCAGCCAGTGACGCCACTCCTCAAGCACCAACGGGTCAAGAAAATCTCTTAAAACATTGTTTACTAAAGCCTGGAAGACCATGGGGGCGTTAGTCCAAAAGGCATAACAAGGTACTCAAAATGCCCCGACGGCATATTAAAGGCTGTCGTCCATTCATCTTAATTGCACATACGCACCAGATGGTAAGCATTTCTCAAATCAAGCTTAGAGGAGACCGTCGCCCCCTGGAGGGGCTCAAACGGAAACGGAAAGAAGAAGAAAAGAAAGAAAGAAGTGGCAAGGGATATTTGTTCTTGATGGTTATGTTGTTTTATGTTGTTTTACATTTTATGTTTCTTCTCAACAAAAGAAAACCCAGCACTGAGTGGAAAGGAAGTGGGCCGAATGATGCCTGCAGCCAAAGGCATTATTCCCAGTCAACTCGCCTATGTCTCCTCATGGTTTTTGTCTCCTGTGGGTAGCAGCCTCCGGTTCTGGTTCCTTCGCCCGTCACGCCAAGGACAGTTGGCTCCTGTCTCTTCCGCCTTTTGTTTTTTTTTAGAGCTGGTTTCTTTGTGTTATGCCCAGCCAGCGGTGTTTTCTGTTACACATTAAAAATTGTGAAAACTGTTTGACTGTGTCCGGCTCCGCTACTGTTGATCCAAATTTACAAACCGTAACACAATAGCCTCCCACTCAGGTCTTGACAGATTGTACATACAACTGGAAGGTAGCGGAGCTCCTGGTAGGAGGTCTATGGAGCAGTCATAAGGTCTGTGGGGAGGTAAGGACAGAGCCCTATCCTTACTAAAGGCCTTAGTTAAGTCATGATAAACCTTGGAACCGAAAAGAGAGGGGGGGTGGCCGCCTCCGGAATCTCTGCTCCAGCTGCAGGAGGAATAGCCGGGCACAGACAGGTAGCGAGACAAAACGAGCTCCAGCCCTGAATCTTTCCAGAAGACCAATCAATTTGAGGATTATGGGTCCTCAGCCACGGATAACCTAAAACTAAATGAGCTGAAGGGGAGGACAGGATCTTAAACCAGAGGATCTGATGATGATTACTGAAAACAACCAGGGGCCCGTTTCACAAAGGAGGTTCAACAAACTCAGAGTCTAATCCTGAACCCTGAGTTGATCTAGCCTGAGATAGCAAACTCTGAGTGTATGGAATGGTAGCTCATTAATTAATTTCATGTAGGTGCAATCCCGCGGGGGAGAAGCACACTTGGCAGCAGTTTAAGATGAAATATAAAAACATTGCTCAAACAGGTAAGACCTCAGCATAATTTAGTGGGGGTATCTCATTTTGATCATGTTTTACATTGTAAAGTAAATATTAAGTGGCTATGGCTGGTAATGTTGCAAATGTAGGACGGATTAGGTTGTGTATGTAGATGATGGACTGTGACGTGAAACGGTACCGTTCAAAAAGACAATTGTCTGGAAATGCCAGAACATCTATGCACAGTCTGATTACCATCTCCCGACAAATATTTAATTCCCTGCGCAGTGATGCTGCACCTTCATCCACAGTATCGTTGTCAAAAGGACATGCCATGTTAGTGAAAAAAGTGGACTTCTAATATAGGCCTACTGATTGATTTTTTTAAATAACAGATGGCAGAACTATGTTATGCCAAAACTTGCCTGCTGACTGAATGAATGAGGAAATCAAATACCGTGTGTGGCTGACAGAGGGCGGAGACAGAGAGAAACTCGAGGTTCATTTAGAAAAACCTGGTCCCGACCAGGTTAGATTCACAGAGTCTGTTACGATGGTATCTGACCGAGAACTTTAAATTAACCCTCTCTGTGAAACAGTCTAGAGTTACCCCTCTTTCTCTGATTTGAGTTACCTCCCTTTGTGAAATGGAAAACTCAGAGTTTCCTTCATTTCAGGCTTAACAAACTCAGAGTTTTCACTAAACCTTCTTTGTGAAGCGGGCCCCTGATGAACAGGTGCTGTTTGGTGGGTAATTTTGGTGAGTCGCTTACTGTCTAGTGGATTTACAATCAATTTACAATCAATTCAAATCACTTCAGACGGGGGAATCAAGGGAATGCCCACCTGAAGCGCAAACTCTGAATCGAGGAAATTATCCTCGGCTCCTGAGTTGACCAATACCTGGAGTGGCCATGCGCCACTGATGGAGGTTAAAGTGGCTTGCAGCTCTAAACGAGGAAGCGTAGACTCAATGGAACTAGTTTGACCCAACAGTATGCCCACCTTCACTGCCAGGTCAACTCTTTTGGCCAAATAGGGCACTGGGCTACTCGATGAGAAGAGTCCCCACAATAGAAACATGCCCCGGAGCGGAGCTGATGCAACAAAATGACAAAAAAAAGAAAAAAAAAAGAAAAGAGCTATTGGACTACTATTAATGACTACAAAATCTGATTACTGTAATGCAAGGGAATAGTGGATGGAGGGTTTTGGTTTGTATTGTTGAAATTAAAATTTTAACTTGATCATCAATTAACTATACAATCACCACAGACTAGAACTGTACTTTCTTTAGTTTGGCTGCACTTACTAATGTATTAACATTAATAGCAACACTATCTCCACCTGATCCACTGTGAGCTTCTGATGCTCTATCCCTATCGTGATATAAATGTGATGGAATATTAGAAACACCTGAGAAGTTTGCACATGTTTAGAACTATAATTGTATGCATGGAGTCTACCTGTTTGTGTTCCAGGAGGGGGTTCAGAGTTGAAGGCCACTCCATTAGTCTGAGTCACAAAGAAAAAAAGAACACTAGTTGCTCACGTGAGATAAAGGCCCTGAGGTGCCAAATATTGAAAAAAAAAAAACAAAAACAAAAACAAAACACAACAATAAGATAGAAAACACAACATCTAAAAAACACATTTCTGACAACAAAAACCGAAAAACACGACCACATTTTCGAGAACAAATTAACAAATTAAAAAACACAATAAACAAAAAACACAACACTTTAGGAAAGATAGCCATAAAACACAAACATTTTAAAATACAAAACAAAAACATTTTAGAAAACAATGCAAAACACCAGAGTATTAGTATTATGTATTAAAAACATTGCACAAAAGACATTTTAGAAGCAATTGATATGTGGGTGTTTTGTTTTTGTGTGTGTGTGTGTGTGTGTGTATGTGTTGGTGTACCTGCAGTAAAGCTTGCAGTCTGGAAGGTTCCCAGTCTCTCAGATAGAAGAGGCAGTCTCTGGGATGATGGGCATGTAATCCAGACACACTGCACTCATCCACTGCACAGGTCTGAAAGGAAGAAAGGAGAAGAGATGCCTGTATTGTACTGTACTGTATGTCAAATGTTAATAATCGATACAATAATCTTAAGGCACATTCTCACCAAATGTGCTTGAGGCAGTTAATTTAACCCATTAGAAATTAGCTCCTTTAGCTCTGTGTCTTTGGTCAGGTAACACTGTCATTCCAGGAAACACACAGTAATGATTAGACAAATGGGGAAAAGGACTTATTGACATTCTTGCTTCAATGACATGAAACATTTTTGATGATTTAAATGCATGTACTGGTTAGAGGGCTTTAAATTAAAACAGCTTGTTAACGTTTTAAATATTAATTCATCATTACTCAACAAGAGCAAATTAAGTACTTTGCTCTTGTTAACAAAAACACTAAATCAGAAATTGAGTGACTTTGCTGCGAAATACATAGTTTTAAGTGGCAAGACAGTCTTAAAACATACAGGAAAGCCCTCCACAGTGGGCAGCATATTACTCACTAATAGAGGAAAATAAGAACAATCCCAGGGTTCTCTTCAGCACTGTAGCCAAGCTGACAGAGTCATAATTCTATTGAACCAATTCCTTTAGCCCTCAGTAGTAATGACTTCATGAGCTCCTTTAATGATAAAATTCTTACTATTAGAGACAGAATTCATCACCTCCTGCTGTCAGCAGGTACTGATTTATTTTCAAACACAGAAAGCATAGAAATTGTTATTAAACCTGCCATAGTTTTAGACTGTTTTTCACCTGTCGACTGTCACCAACTAATTTCAATAATTTCATCATCAAAATTGTCATTCTGTATTTCAGATCCCATCCCAACTAAGCTGCTTAAAGAAGTTTTACCCTTAATTGGCTCTTCCTTAATAGACATGATCAATCTGTCTTCATCAACGGGCTACATACCACAGTCCTTTAAAGTAGCTGTAATAATACCTCTTCTCAAAAAGCCTACTCTTGATCCAGGGGTGTTAGCCAACTATAGGCCTATATCCAACCTCCCCTTTTTCGCAAAAAAATCTTGAGACAGCAGTTGCTAATCAGCTGTGTGACTTTCTACATAACAATAGTTTATTTGAGGATTTACAGTCAGGATTTAGAGCGCATCATAGCACAGAGACCGCATTGGTTAAAGTTACAAATGACCTTCTAATTGCATCCGACAAAGGACTTGTCTCTGTACTAGTGTAGGAGAACAAGAGGCCTCTATCTAACCTTTTTCTCACCTTTCCCTCCTGCATTCCTTCAGGAGGGCTGGGGTGAACAGACATTTCAGCTACAAAAGGTTATCTGTCACTTAAACTGTTTTCATGGAGATGCTAATCTTTTCTTTATAGCTCCACACCAGATGAAGGCTTTAAAACCACCTGAATGGACGATTAGCTGGTCTCAAGAGAGTTAAATCAGACATTCCTGTAGCAAACTCTTTTAGGTGCCTGTGTGCTTTCCATAACCATACTGCCATCTAGAAACTAGTAGCGGTTGGATTTTAGATACTTGACATGAGACAATTATAATTACTAATGCTTAATTCACCAAATATAATCTGCCTTTCCCTATTCCTTTGTTCTATTAGCAGTTATACTATTAGTCATCATATAAGTTAGTATTAGCATTGAAGAATGTTATAAATCATCAAAATGTGTCTGATGCATGTAAATTGGTGTCAACACAGGTTGTGAACAATGTTGATATGTGATTGAAAATTGATCATTTAAACTCTGTGAGAAGCAGATGAGACCCAATCGTTAGTTAATGGTCAAGCGCTCACTTCTTCTTTGTTACTTCTTCTTTGTTCTATAATGACTCTTCTTTTTTTCTTTATTCACTTCACTTCCTCGGCATTAAGTTCTTGCAACTTCAATTTTGCTCATCGATTGTGGTACGTTATTGTAATCTTTTGTCTACTTTTCACCACGTTAAACCGCATAACTTGTTCAGAGTTAAAGCCGAACTTAAAAAAAACTTTAAGTACTTAACTTAACCATTAAAGGCAAATTACGTAATAATATTCTTGTAGATATTTTCAACCGGCCATCGAAAGTACTCTCAACTGTATCATCAACCGAGAAGTTTTGCCATACGGCTGTCAACCTATTTGGACCAAAGTCCTGCAGCCAGCCTAAGCCCATCTGTCTGGGTCAAAGAGTGGCTCCTTGTCTGTTACCGACACCGAAGGCCTTCCAGCCCCTGAAGCATCTCTGTTCAACACTGGCTCTCCACCTCGGTTTGACTGGTTCCCCCTGGGGCCAATCTTTCGTATCTGTTCGGGACAGGTTGCCATTCGAGTGCCGCTGGCACAGAAGTAGGTATTTTCTATGCAGCTTTGAATCAAGAGTTGGTGGGCTATAACAATCTCAATTTTCATTAGACTCGTTTAATCATTAATTCCAAAAATTAACACTACATTCACATCCTCATTTTTCTTCAAAACTACTTCTCACTATTGCCAAATTCATTCCTTTTATTATTTTGCTGTAATTTCTTCATCCAGTTGTTTGTGTTACATCATATAATCCATATTATTTGTTGTATCATTCATTATTCATATCAATTCTCATTGTTTTGTCAAATAAATAATACTTTTCATTTAAGTCGTGGTCAGATAGTGTCCTTTTGAGTTGGAACTAGACAATCACTGTATTGAGAGCGGATGATGAGACTGATCTACCAGTAACTCATTAATTATTATTAAATCAGCTGGTGCCCCGTTTTATATTAATGAGTGCAACCATTAAACCCAAAGTGTAATGACCTAATTCCCCTACACTAGTCTTATTAGATCTTCGTGCTGCATTGACCATGGTATCCTATTCTATAATTAAAATCCTTCTCCTTGCTGACAAAGCCATAAATGGCCAGTCTTTGTCTGGGAGGCAGACAAGGTGTCTACATTTAAGAGTCGGCTTAAAGCTTTCCTTTTTAATAAAGCTTATACTTAGGGATGGCTCAGGCTTGCCTTGGACCAGCCCCTAGTTATGCTGCTATAGGAATAGATTGTTGGGGGACTTCCAAAGATACACCAAGCTCCTCTGTTCTTCTCTCCCTCTCCATCTGCATGCTTTCATGTCCTACCAAGGCATGTTACTAACTGAGCTTCTTCTCTGGAGTCTTTGAGCTTTGTCATCTCGCAGGTTCTCATGGATAGTGGCTGAACCTGGATTGTGGATTATAGCGACGTCCTTCTGCTATGGCCCTGCCAGACATCGACTGCAACTGCTACTACTATTAGTCATACTTCCATTATTATTACATCCATAGTGCTGTATTATGTACATATACTATCTGTACTAAATGTACATATATCACACACATAAATATTTATTTGTATATACTATGCTATTGTAATGGAGTTAAGAGATAATGTGATCCCACTTGCCATATAAAACACACTACAAAACACGGGAACTGGGGTCTCCGATGGTAATTAAAGGCAGCACCCCCGTGGTTTAGGGTCGTGCAACCCGGGGGGTAGCAACAGTCGGACCTCGTTGCCTCCGGGGTAGGTGCATGAGAATGAGCTCCATCTTTGCTTTATATTAATTACTTCATTTTAATATTAAGGAGTGGTTTAAGTTGTATTTTGAATCATAAGCTCCCGTACGGTCAAGCCCTTTTTTTAAAAAGTTGACAATATTTGTCTTTTATTTCTGTTCACAAATGGCTAAAGTTACGCATGTTAGCTAACTTGCACTTTCTTTTCATTTTACTTCTTGCAGCCGTGTATGTGTGTGTGTAAAAGGCGAGCTGGACTGAATGTGTGTTAAATCTCCATGCCAGGTCAGTCCAAATGAGAAATAAACGGCGAGCGTGCCAACGGTGAAAAAGTCTGCTTTATCAATAAAAACACAACGCAAGAGGGGTACAAGAACCGCTACACTATATGTACCACATATAGTTAAGAGTCTAGTCTGTCACTGTTATTGTGATTCCATCTCTCTCTCTCATCATATGAATCAATCAAACCTAACAAATACGAAAAAAATAAACAAAAATACATTGCGTTTTAACTTGTGCAATGGTGTAGTGGTACCCGCCACACTGCCAGCATCCATTAAATGCGTCCGACTTTAGGCGAGACTTGCGATTTGCCATTCGATATAAAGCCCTACTCCAGGTCAAGGGTGCCGGTAATACTGGAGTCTATGAGAGCGATCAAACTTTTTTATTGTTTACAAGCAGAGACAGCTTTTCATTGGCGCATGAAAATTTGTTTCTAATTCACACCTCTGTGTGCCCAGACCAATGGCATTGTTTTCCAATTTTTTAATCTTAGCGTGATTGGACAATTCATCAAATCAATCCATCCATCAACAAGCATTCGCGCCACAGCTGTAACTACTTCCAGAGAAGAGAAAAGTTGGCAAGCGAAGACGTGAAACTAAATTTTTTTCGTCGGTTGGATGTGGACAAGAAAAGGGTGAAGGATTTGGGACCCAAATGTTTGGATTTATACATTTCGCAGTAGGCTACTCATACGCACAACGCATGAAAAAAAAAAAAAGATTCTCACAGTGCGCGCACGTGTCGGGACTCGGGATCATGCAAGATCGACATGGCTAGCAACTGCAACTCCATTATTTCATTAAGGGAATTACCATTCAGTGGTCGAGTGATGAGTGAGTGTGTTATAAACTGTTGAGTTGTGTTATGTAGTACTCTCCAAATGTTGAATTGTAAATAGTTGTATTGATTGCATATTGCCGGCCAAATACTGTATATACTGAATATGTTCTGGAAAGATTTGATTAATAACAGTTTTGATGATGGTATAATTTGATTTGATTTGATTATTGTTATGGCATCCATGGAGCCTAGAAATTGTAGACTGTGCTAACAGTGATTTCATGGGTAAACTAGTAGATAACATTGTATTTGTTGATGGCCAAGGTAGAAGTTTTTTATTGTGGAACCTAATTTATTGTATTTGAGACATTTAACTTGATATAGCTATACAAAAATACTGTACAGTATGTACAATTCATGTCTGGTGTTGCCATTTAGTGGTTGAACAGGAAAACCAAATTAAACAATACAATGTAACACTGTAAAGCTAACTATCTGACTTTTATTTATCATTATTTTACTCATTGCACGGGTCATCTTAGCCATCATCACAACAGTTGCCCCCCTGAGAAATTTGTCAGGAGCTGCCACTGGTGCCCAGCCATGTCTCTGAAAACAGTAGCATGCTGCACCGCCGGTATTCCTGGTATATGCCAAGTCAACGCCGCTGGCTCGTCCATCTTACTGGGGAGAGATCTTAGGTTCCCCATGATGACTAATGGGACAGTCGGTATATGAACTCTCCTCCTGTCGCGGCGTTTGATCCCAGTGCGGCACCCCTGCATCCTCCTCCTTAACTTGTGGGGGACATCAAGATGCTCCTCCAGCCACACAGCTTTGTTACGCAGGGCCAGCAGCTGATCCCTACAGTAAACAATGGGAGCCATTGTCTCTCACGGACCAACAGATGCAGAGAAAGTTGCACGAGTTTTAAAAGTGATGAAAAAGTAGCACCAGAGTTACCGTGCTTGATGTCTCTGATGCACCAGAGATTTACAAACACGCAGAACTAAAATGGATAAAAAAGACACACAAGAAAACAGAAAAAGAGAAGAAAACTCCTAAGAGTCTAGAGAGCTGCTGTAACAGGCTGCCGCTCGTACGGCACCATCAATGAGTTAATTATATTTGGTGAATTAAGTGTTACTTAATTATAACTGTCTCATGTCACGTATCTGAAACCTAACCACTTCTAGTCTCTAAATGGCAGTTTGGTTCCATGGTAGAAACTATATAAAAAAATGATTGTGAGAGCTAAGATCATAGTTTTGTCATTTTACAAGCTAGAAACACAGGAAAAACATTGATACTATACAAACTGTGAGTTTAGTGCTGTAGGAACATCCAAAGTTGAATCAAACATATAGATTGCATTAACCTGATGTGCTAGAAAAGAAAGTATACAAACACACAAAACTGTTCACTGCATGAAAAACCACATTAACGACCAGTAAACCCCCATGACGTTCTTTGATTATCCGCCATTAACAGCCAGTTTACGGGGAACTTCGCCCGCTCGGAATATCGTCAGGAATGGACCATCTGTCGGCGGGGGGCATGGTTATTCGCACCTTCGCGAAGGTGTGAATAACTGTAATTAGCACATGAATACTACTGACGTTGATCTACTCAGGCTGGCCTGCTGGCTTCACAAATAACCATTGGATGATTCCACAGGCATTTTAAAAGGAAACCCTCATGTGATTGGATCACATGAGTGAGTGATCATGCGATTGGATGGCAACTCTGCTGTTATTGGTCATCTGTGCACCACAAATATATATATATACACACCCACACACACACACACACACACACACACACATACATAAAATTTTATTTTAATGATTCATTTATTTGACGATCCACCTTCTGAAAACTACACTATCACACAATTGACAGAAACATGTTGAAAAAGTCTTTAATGAAATTGTGGCAAATAATACAACACATCAACAAGGAACAGCAAATAACCAAATAAAACCAGTGACTACTGGGGACTGGGCCACACAGGTGGTCCCTGGTGCCTGGAAAAAGAAAGGAAATCTGCAGAGGGGTCCCCTGGTAGAGTCTCCGGCCCTACGTTTACATGTAGCAGGGTATTTTGGAAAATGGATATTTTAGCCCCTCCGTTGTCAAAAATAACATTGTGCACACAACATAGTTTTCAAAAATGTAATAATGCAATAACTATGCCAAACCTATGGGTGCGAGTGTAAACATAGGTCACTCACATGACATTAAGTATTTTCAGTCGCATGTTGTGATGTTTAGGAACCTACACGCCAACACATAACCGGCATTTTCAGAAATCTCCACTTTGGCCAGTGTTTTTAAAAATGATCGTTTTCCGTGAAAAAAACTCTGTTTGCATGTAAACAAGAGGCCAAACCACACGAAAATATATGCGTTTTCCCTAAGTGTAAACATAGGCTGGGTTGGGCCATGTCGCTGGTCCATGGTGCATAAAAAAAAGAGTCTGTCTAAGGCCTCTGGAAATGTTTCTTTTTTGCTGCCTCTGGGTAATACTAAGTTGGCGCCTGTCGCTTTGAAGGGGACTCGATGCGCAGCCTCTTGCAGTGTGTTGGCACATACTTTTGGTCGCTCTCCAGCCGCCCTTAAAGTGTCTGGCAGAGTTGGGAGAGCGTCTGACTGCGGAAAGATGGAGGCTTTACTATTCACCCAGCTTCCCCTTCTGCGGAGTCATCCTCCTCATCAGACATCATGTCAGTAGTGACCCCCTGCCAAAAATCAATTTCCTGCTGGGTGACTGGCTTCAGGAAAGTAAAAACAACAACAACAACAACAAGAAACAACAGAAAGGGGTTAAATTAAAAAAAAAAAAAAAAAAAAAAAACTTACATAAAAGGACTCCTGTCCACACCATCCATGTCTGGACTCCCAGTTAAAGTGACCATCAAATGTGACGTCACCGCTTCGTTGTGGGACGAGTTCAGTCTGTAAAACACAAAAAGTACAAACAGGTCATGCAATGTTTACATTTACTTAAATTCTGCAGAATATATCTTGTGTATTTTTGTGTATTTTATTAACTTACCCCTGCTCAGGTTCATATCGTCTGTCGTTTCCGCACCTTTTCCTTTAAAATACAAAAATACATTGTAATGTTAAATGTAAGGTGAACGGTTATCAAACGTTCGGAATGTAGTGCAATAAGGATAATAAAGTTTTGGCGGTCTAAAAACTGTACAATGTAGTATTGAATGCTAACGTTACTTACTGCAGCTTTTGGGTTATGCACCCATCTCTTCCTCTTCTGGTCTTCTCCACAGCTGCAGTTAGGTTGGGGCTGCTCCTCCAGAACCAGCAGTCTGGCTTTTATCTCGGCCATTTCTCCTTTTAAGTCGGCCGCCAATTGCGTGATCAGCTGCGTTACCTGCCGAGACAATCCACTGAAGGCGCTCAGCAGTTTCTTCTAAGTCATTGTTTGGACTTTCTGGATATGTTCGCTCCGAAGAAGGAGTGCCTTCTGGGGTGAACTGAAGACGACGTCCGGCCATTGTATGAACAGAGTTAAAGCTTAACATGAAAGAATCCACGGCTGAAAATGAAACTGTTTGTAAACCCCGCTGAACTTATATGCTCCTGTCTCGCAAGAAATTCTGAGAGCGTGTGACCAGGAACTCTCTAAGACGCATTATTATGAGCATAGAAAACGCTATTTTATCAATGGAGTTTGGATCAGAAAAGTTGGGGGAACTTCACAAGACCTGCAGCATTTTTCATCTGGTGTTGTGGTGGCAAAATGCGAAAAAATTGTGACGGTGTCCAAGCACTGTAGATGCTTTAATTTTCACAATTTGATTTAGCAATTTGAGTGGACAAAAGAAAGGCTTTTAAGAGTTAGGACACTTATCTTATATGTAACCATCCATCCATCCATTGTCTATACCTGACTATCCCTTTCGGGGTTGCGGGGGGGCTGGAGCCTATCCCAGCTGTCATTGGGCGAAAGGTGGGGTACACACTGAACCGGTCGCCAGTCAATTGCAGGGCACCTGTATGTAACCTATAAAATTATTTAAACACACTTTTACATCCGCATTGAAAAAAAAAAATAAATCTTTGTATTCTGTAGGCACAGAACACACACACACACACACACACACACACACACACACACAAAATCCCAATTTGCATTTGTATAGCTTGCAGCATTTACCTTTGCATTTTAACACCTCACAGTCACAGTCACAGCAATATACAGTGACGATGATTGACAGAAATAGTACTTTTCATGCAGTGGTTTGATACTGGAATGTCTGATTTACAACTTGTCAGTACTATCTGATTCTGGAGGTTTCTTGGAGGCCTGGTGATATCCATTCAGACGGTTTTAACACCATCATATGGTGTAGAGCTGTAAAGAAAGAATTAGCATCTCCATGAAACAGTTTAAGTGATAGGTAACCCTTTGAAGTTGAAGTGCCTGTCGTCTCCAATCGTCCTGAAGGAATGGGGGGAAGGAAAGCTTCAGGCCAGACATCACGTCTCCCTGCATTAGCACCTTTCTGTAAACAGTCAAAATGATTAACTCCTTGCAGCTGGAACTGCAAGGGAGAAGGGTCAGTTAGAGGTCTTGTTTTCCTACAATCGTGATACTCAGGCGGCACCATAGACAGATCAGGTGCAGAGCTGGGAATGGGACAATGAGCATTGTGGGACGTTGCCTGTTTGAGGCAGATCTGGTGGCAGGAGGTGCTCCACCACAGGATTGCTCTGGTGGTCCAATTGATGTGCGGGTTATGTCGTCGAAGCGAGGGGTAACCCAGGATGAGGGAATGTGTGGTGATTTCAAGACGTGGAACTGAATTGTTTCGTGATGGTTGCCGGACATCAGAATCTGAACAGGGTTGGTCTGGTGGGTGACTGTCCTAAGAAGATGGCCATCGAGGGCGTTGGCGGACACGGGTCGAGACAGAGGTACACATGGAATGTCACCTTAACAGACTTTTGACAAACCTTATCATGTGGACACCTCCAGGGTTGTTGCTAAATCGGACAGTGTGTCAATTAGATTTTCTTATAAAGTAGTATTTTTCAATGACCAGTAGCACAGTGGTGTTTTGGTTTCCAACACCTGACTGGGACTGATTACACTGTTAGTCTCTATTTTTCCCAAGTTGTTAAGACTGAGAAGGGATTCTGTTTTGCTGACATTGCAATGTCTTGCTCTGATGTGAACGTAACATTACAATATGATCAGTCAGTCACATTGTCAACTGATGTGTTGACGAATGTTCTTCATTCTTTCTTTTTTACAAATACATGAATAGAAAACTTAAAACAACTGTTTGTTTTCAAATAAACAGAAAAAAACTTTCACCAAACCAAACCATCAGACCAAGGTTGGAGAAACTGAGATTCAGAAAAGTCAACAATTCAGTCTTAAAAACCGCAAAAGTCCACCATTCTTCTAAATCACATTTTAGTTTGATTTAGATTGATTCCATTCATCAATTGTTGGGCACAATCTAAGGAGCAAAAATATGTTTGAACAGTACTTTTAAGTAACGAAGATCTTACTGATGAATGGCAGTAAATGTTAATCTCAAAATCAAAATTTATTTCACCAATTATTTTAGATAAACCACAGCACTAATTCAAATGCATTGTTGAGATTTCAACAAAATCCATCAGCGCAATGTTTTTACCAGGCCTTTCTGAGCAATCTGCTGTTGATTTGACTATTGTTTGAGACCATTATTTGAACACTGACTTTTATTTGACATTTTATGGCAATCCCTCCAGACAGAATGTTGTTGGGCTATTGCCCCATGCTTAAATGCTATTGCCCCATATATGCTTATACTGATTACTGATTGACCGAAACACACAATTTAAGAGCAAACCCTAATTTGCAAACCTGTCCAACAAATCAGTGGTCAAAATCCATGTTTCACGAATCAGACATAGGGTTATTTTCAGTGTAAAAAAAAAAATAAAAAATTATCTAATGTAGCAGAAAAAAATATAATAAATCCCAAAAGTATGTTTATTTTCAATTCCCAGTGTATACCACAGTCTGTTGTTGAAATTATTTAAAATCATAAATGTATCCTGCTACAGTAACATATGGACCAGCATTTAATCTGATGAAATATATAACTATTACATTACTTTGATAATTACAGTGTGAACTTGTGATACAGGACTTCAATATGTGTCAGACTTACGGTGTGGAAAGGGTTGTTGCAGCCACTGCAGAACTGGTAACGACACTGTGAGCAACAGAAATGCATGCAGCCTCCTTTAGAAAGTGCATACTGAAAGCGACAGTTAGGACAGGCTGGAGGGAAGGAAGAGAGGAGGAGTAACAGACAGAATGCGAATGGTGAGAAAGATGAAGAAGAAAAAGAAAGTAAGAAGAGAGGCTGTGTCAGTACAGTGTGGTAAATTATTCTACTCTTGCACAGTGTGTATAGATCATTCATTCATTGAATTAATGTGTTGTATCCCTGACTCATATGGGGAGGTCAAATTGAAGGCAGGTTGGTTTTCAATGAGGGCTAAACACATGCCAGGAGTTGATATCTCACCTGACCACCATCACCTGAATACCACCTGCCCAGCCAATGGTATGGGGTATGAAGGTACTGTATGTATGAAGGTATGAAGACCCTCCAGGAGAAGATGGCCATTGCAGTCCTTAAACCATTTAAATATTTAAAATATTCAACAAGAAGTGTATCACTGTACCAATCCTGGACAATAAAAAATAAAAAATAAGAACAAGATATAAAATCTCTCCTTTCTTGATTCCACTGGGCACAGCTCTGTGTTTTGTTCTGTCCTCAGCACAGCCTCATGTTTCACCAGGAGCATTTCAGAAACACAGCGCTTTGCCTTTCCATTTTTCTTGACTTCAGATTTTTCCAAGACACTGGGGAATGCTCAATTCCTTTCATAAAGTGCCATCAGATTTTTAATGACCACCGTTAGTCAGGACCTTGGTTTAACATCTCAGCCAAAGGACGGCATCTCCTACAGAACAATGCCCCAAACACTGCACTGGGCCATTAGGACTCTGTTCCCTAATGGCCCGCCGACACCACTTGCAACAGCAACTTGATTTTTTCTCATGTGTCTCCCATCCAAGTACCCAGTCAAGTCCACACTTGCTTGGATTGAGGCATTCAGCAGAAACAGGGTACATGGTGGTATTGATGCTGACAAAAAAATAAATAAATAAATAAATAAAAATGCCAACATGACTACTGAATTCAACTCGTCTCTTAACTCCTCTGATCATCAGAAGATTTTTATGTGAAACATCACTGCGAGTATGACAGTCTTCTGTTTGCAGCACTCAACTGCAGCTTAGTGACATTGGTGGGTATTAGTACATATTAACTTCATTTTCAAAGCATTTGAGTTGAAAATAACTGGGTTGGTTTAATAAAGTTCAGCGTGGGGAAAGTGTAGCATACATAGATTACAAATCTATTACTAGAGCACATCTAGCTAAAGCAGAACCATGTATTACTTTAACAACTGCTGCAAGAAAATAATACTGTAGAAACCTGTATGTGTGTGCACTTACTGATTCCATTGTCTCTGAGGTATCCAGCCAAGCCCTGTCTCTGATACTCTGGATCATTTTCTCTCTTCCATGACTGGAACTGTTCACAGGACAGACCAGCATGCTGAGACTCCCACTGCAGAGACAAGAGCAAAACATGCATATACTGTTCCACTGGTAACCACCTGTGTTGTATCTTTTTTTGTTGAGAGCACTTAAAGTTCATTGCTGATTGATTGCTTCATTATTATTTGGATTAAAAAGATAAATAGTAAACAGTTTAAAAATACAGTTAAAAACAAGTGATTATTTTGGAGCTAACGTTAATGTTGTTTTTCTGAATAGCCAGTAGGTATCGTTCGGTGTTCACAGAAACAGGGAGAAAAAAGAAACTTTTTTTAGAACAGTAGAAGAAGAAATCAAAACGAGAAGCTACTGAAAGCAATGTGTCATGTCTACCTTTTATTTCTTTCATATAAAACGCAAAAAGACCGTTCAGCCTCCAGCTTCGTCATTTTTTACACCTTTTTTGAAGCTGCAGCTAATTTAATCCCACAACCTGTCCATTCCCTGATGAAATCAATGCTTTACAGGGGATGAAAGGGAACTAAAGGGAACTGAATTTTAAGTTTCTTTTTTCAAGTTAAGTTCAGTTGAATTGGTTCACTATGTTTAACATAATATTTACACTAACAAAATATTCAGGATTACTTTAGTGGTTAATCATATTTTTGTGTTGAAAAGAGCTAGATTTTTTTTTTCCAGTGTATCAAAACTTTTACAGAGCAATGTAGAGTGCTGTCAGTGTTGATTGTATTATGTATTTATTGTATTGTATTATTGTATTCTATTATAAAGATTAGTTCAGATTAATGGGCACACATGCTTATGTCAGATATGATGGAAAGAAAAACTGTCCAGAACAAATACATTAACAAGTCTGCTGTAATGGACCTGAAATTGTATATCAGAAAAGTGTGTCATATTTAGCAATAATATTGTAACAATCACTCCCATGGGAATCTGTTGCTGCTAAAATAACAGTGCCCAGTGCCCAAAAACTCAAGTTCCTGTTTTGCAGAACAAGGCTTTTGTTTTTCTGAAGAAAGTTTGTGTACTATCATTTCTAGTGGCATTTTGATTATGCATTCTCTGCTCAACAAATTGGTTTGAACTTAAACTTAGGAACAAACTGTAGATGATGTAAAATGACTGTGAAAGGACTGCCTTTTTTTCACCTATGTAACATTGCAAAAATCAGGCATATCTTGTCTCAAAACAATGCACAAAACCTAGTCCATACAATTGTTACTTCCAGGCTGGATTGTTGCAAGTCCTTACTATCAGGCTGCCTCAATTTGTTGCCAAATACTCTCCAACTGATTAAGAAGACTGTGGCATGTGTTCTGACAAATAAGGGAATAAGAGATCATGTTTCTCCCACATTAGCAGTTCTGCACTGGCTCCCTTTAAAATCAAGAATAGAATTTAAAATGCTTAAATCCTCCTCACCTACAAAGACCTAAATGGTCAGGCACCATCTTATCTTAAAGAACTCATAGTACCCTATTACTCCACTAGAACACTGTGTTCCCAGAATGTGCAGGCTTGCTTGTTTCTTAAAGTCTCAAAAGCAGAATGGGAGCCAGAGCCTTTAGCTATCAAGCTCCTCTCCTATGAAACCATCTTCCAGTCTCGGCTCGCAAGGCAGACACCCCCTCATTTAAGATTAGACTTAAACCTTTCCTTTTTGACAAAGCTTCCAATTGGGCTGTCTCAGACTTGCCTTTGACCAGCTCCTATTTATGCTGCTTTAGGATTAGACTACCAGGGGAGTTCCAATGATACACAGAGCTCATCTGTTCTTCTCTCCGTCTCCATCTGTATGCATTCATGTCCTACTGAAGCACTTAAAAAAACTTATCTCCTTCACCAGGCTCTTTGTGCTTTTTCATTTTGGCTGGTTCTGCTTGAGGTTTCTGCCTGTTAAAATAATGTTTTTTCTTGCCACTGTTGCCATGTGTTTGCTCATGATGAAATTGTTGGATCTCTGTGGCTAAAGAATATGGTCTGTGCCAGCTCTATGTGGAGACAATTTCTGTTGTGGTTTGGTGCTATACAAATAAAACTGAATTAAATTGAATTGAATTGCAATTTCAATGGGTGTTTCTAAATGTTTGTGTTCTCAGATAACAATAGTCCATACTCAGCATAACTATAATACAAAGGCTAATGTGTGTTTATGTAAAGTGCCTTGAGTGAATAATTTAAACCAGTAAATACTACACATGAAGTTTAAAATAGGAGTGGGGCTTATAGAAGTCAGATTAACACTTTTTCATGCAACAGGGTAACAGATTACTGTAATGAAATTTGCAATGACATTGTTTAGCTGTCTTCGTTTTTTGATTTGGGAGTAATTTTTTTCTTTAATTGTGTTGGTCCATTTTTCGATTTCATGATAGTGCTGTTTAGTTTTTATGTTTAATATTCTTTTATTGTTTGTGTTTTCTTTTTCTTTTAACATCTTGCAACCATGTTGGAAATGTTGAAAATAGATGTTTTCACTTTAACATGTTATCCTTTGGATCCTCAATCAATCAATCAATCAATCAATCAATCAATCAGTCAATCAATCAATCAATCAATCAATCAATCAATCAATCAATCAATCAATCAATCAATCAATCAATCAAGAGACTCTCATTATTGATAACCTTCAAAACAATGCAATTAAACTTGAAGACAATGTGAATTTTGAAGGAATTAGCAGTGTCAGCTGCCAGTGTCTTCCAATGCAACAGTCTAAGCATGAAGAATGTGTACAGATTACCCTCTAAGTGCAACTCAGAAATGGTCAAAGATCAGTGATTTTACTATATGCAAGTAAGTGTACTCTTTCAGCACTGATGCTTACAGTACAAAACTATACTGCTACTGTTCAGAGTGGTGGTAAAGTGACCCTTTGTGCAACCATAAACAACTGTCTGGTTCTCCACCATCGTACAACCATATATGAGCCATAAAACACCATACATTTTCTGATATTTCTAGGTGTTGTTTGTTATGTTTTGTTTAAACATAAGCTACAGGATCATGAGAAGGCAGAGCATCCTGTCTATGTCATAGTTCGCACTAACATAAGTTTTCTCTGTGGCATTGTGTGAGTGGTTCAACATCAACCAGTGATTAATAAATCTTTGCCTTCCACCCTTTACTCAAATCAGTAGAAGAGTTTTTATATGCATGGCAGTGGACAGTCTACAACCAAAACTCCTAAATCTAGCAATGGACTTGGTCTGCGGCGACCAGCCAGTTCTCACTCCCAACAAGTCAAATACAGCAGCGTGACACAGAAGAAAGAGTGAGAAAAGACCACGTTAGGACAATGTTCATAGTTCACACATGAAACCAATAGAAACCAGTAGTCGTACTTTTATTTTACATTACATAACTAATGTATTCATTTTGACTTAAACCATGATCTTTTCCTAAACCTTACCAAGCAGTTTTTGTGCCAACACCTAACCAATCAATGCCAATCACATGTTTATTGTTGTTACCATCATGATGGTCACTTGACTATGATGATGAAGGTCACCTGACTATTGTTACCATCACAACAAAAGTAAACTGACTTTGTCATTTTCTGCATGTCAAAAACTCATAAAATGTGAAATATTTCTCAGCACACTTTATTTTTTAAGTCTAACCACATGTTATGTATTTGGGTAAATGCTGCAAGCAGATGCAGCTTTTTCCATATTTTGTCCACATCTTTACAGATGGACACATCATTTCCAATTTTTAACATGTAAAGCATATGTGTTTCACAGTGGCTGCTACTGTGGTTGGTTAGCACTAATAACACTTTGGCAAATAACTTACAAAACATTACAAATAGAAGACACATTTTTACACAGTGGGCTCCTTAGATTAAGCCAATTCAACTGATATAGGCCATGCCTATTTTAAGAAACACGATTTTTGCTTCTTTTGGCACATAGTTCATCTAATCACCAAGCCTGGTACATACCATATTCAGATGGCTTGAACCAAATGTCTTAATTTGTTTTTGCATGTTGCTTATTCTTTGTTTGGTGTGGCCTGATTTAAGGGGCCGTAACCCTTCAATGCTAATTTGGACTCAAATCAAATTTGAGAATGTTGCCACATTACACAAGTGTGTAGCATTTCTTCCAATTCTACCTCTACAGGGTGCTACAGTAATAATACAACATGATATTTCTACAATTCTGTTGTCTTCTGTTGTCTGAACACATCACTCTGGTTTTAGCTGCACTTCACTGGCTACCAGTCAAATTTCGAATTTTAAAGATTTTATTGTTAACATTTAAAGCTCTTCAGTTCTGGCAGCTAGAGTTACTGCACCTCACTGAGCTCCTAATCCCTCATGTGACACATCATTACTCAAAGTCCTCTGATATGGCTCTAGTGGTTGTGCTTAAATCTAGGTTGTGACTAAGAGTGACAATGGTTATCAATGCCCCTGGACTCTGGAACAGCCCGTCGGAGGACTTCAGGTTAACTGAGGATCATGTTTTTTGACTTCTCTAGTGCTTTCAACACAATCCAACCATCCCTGCCCAGGGGGAAGCTAGAAGGAGCTGGAGTATAATGCCACCTGGCTGCAGGGACCATCAACTACCTCACCAACAGACCACAGTATGTGAGGCTTCACAACTGCATGTCCAACATTGTTTTATGCAGCACAGGGTGTCTGCAGGGGAAAGAGCTCTCTTCTTTCTTCTCCACCAAAATTGTCTCCACCTGCTAAGAAGACTGAGTTTCTTTGGGGTATTAGGACACTGTTAAAAACTTTTTATGACTCTGTAGTGGCATCTGCAATTCTTGTACACAGTGGTCTGCTGGGGCTCTGGAAGCTCTAAGAGGAACAGAAAAAGACTAAACAAACTGGTCAGGAGACCTGGCTCTGTCCCAGACTGCCCTCTGGACAGCATCCAGGAGGTGGGTGAGAGACGGATGTTTGCCAAGCTGGCATGAATCATTGACAACCCATGCCACCCCCTTCATGAAACAGAGGATGCCCTAACCAGCACCTTCAGCTGCAGACTGCTGCGTCCACTCTGTAAAAAGGAACGACACCGCAGGTCTATCATTCCAACTGTGAGGAGACTGTTCAACTCTACTATTGTTGAATGTAACACTGTGTATGCATACTAACTGTTTTGCACTGTCTTGCACTACTGTGTGTTTTTATATTTTTCAAAGCCTTGCCTTTACATCCATGCAATATCTTGTGAAATACTACATATTTTCTTCAATGTTACATATTTTTTATCTTTTTCGTACCAAGTCTATAAATATACATATTTTTTTCATATATACATATATTGTGTATGGTGGTTTGGAAAACTGGTTTTCTTGTGTACTGTGGAAAGGTGTGGGACTGTGTTTCCTGTGTTATTGGCAGAGGCTGGGCATGGTTCTCCAGGTGACTGGGAGCTGGCTCCTACACAGTCTGATCTCATCACAATTAAGCACAGTATAAAGACTGTAGACTGCTGAAGACTCGTTGCCAGATCTCCTGTGTCTTTTTCCCAGCTCCAGCGTGCATCTCTGCCACCACGCCACCCAGCCTCTTGACTCCACAAGCCTCAAGCCTCAAGCCTCAAGCCCTCAACCACCACCAAGTCGCTTCACCTGTGCCTCCATCACCACGTGCCCTCATTGCAAGTACTCACACCACCTGAGCATAATCTCAGTACCTTGTGTCTCACCTGCTGTTCGCAGGACTTCCCAGCTACAGGTTTCCTGTGTACCTGGAGTCTCCACTCATTGCTCATTCAATAAATTCCTATTTTTAGCCTTACTCCCTGTCTGCGCGTCTGCTATTGAGTCCTAATCTTACCAAAACAAAACACAGTGTTACATATCTTTTTATCTAATCTTTTATCTTGAGGAATAGTCTGGGTGGCTGTGGTCCTTGATGATGCTATGTGCTTTCCACAAGCATCACTGGTTGAAGATTGGTTCAAGGAAGGTTGATTTTCGACTGTGGACAGAACAGTTCCCATACGAGACCATGATGCAGCCTGTCAACAAGCTCTTGATGGCGCATCCGTAGAAGTTTGTGAGGATACTGGTGTTCATGTCAGATTTCCTCAGTCTCCTCAGGAAGTAGAGATGCTAGCAAGCTTCCTTGACCACAGTGTCTGTGTATCGTGTCTAGGAGAGGTCCTGTGCACACCAAGGAACTTGAAGCTGCTGACTCTTTCAACCTCAGCGTCACCAATATGGATAGGAAGGTGTCCACCTTCCAGCTGTCTCCTGTAGTCCATGGTCATCTCCTTAATTTTACTGACATTGAGCGAGAGGTTGTTGTCCTAGCACGAGTCAGGCAACACAGTTCAGTACGGGAGGAGGTGAAGCACACAGCCCTGCAATATGCCTGCGTAGAGGATCATCAAGGAGGAGGTGTGGCTGCTGATTCTCACCACCTGGGGTCTAGGAAGTGACAGGAAGTCGAATATCCAGCTGCAGATGGAGGTCTCCAGTCCAAGATCAATGAGCTTTGAGATGAGTTCTGAGGGAATGATGGTGTTGAATGCTGAGCTGTAATCAAACGAAGAGCATTTTTTCACATATGTATCCCTACCTATAAGCTTTATCAAAAAGGAAAGTTTTAAGCCTACTCTTAAATGTAGAGATGGTGTCTGCCTCCTGGACAAAGACTGGAAGACGTATCCACAGGAGAGAAGCTTGATAGCCAAAGGCTCTGGCTCCCATTCTGCTTTTGGAGACTTTAGGAACCATAAGTAAGCCTGCATCCTGGGAACGCAGTGTTCGAGAGGGGTAATAAGGTGCTATGAGCTCTTTAAGATAAGATGGTGCCTGACCAGTTATGGCTTTGTAAGTAAGGAGAAGGATTATAAATTCTATTCTGAATTTTATAGGGAGCCAGTGCAGAATAGCTAATATTGGAGAAATATGATCTCTCTCTTTTGTCAGAACACGTGCTGCAGTGTTCTGGAGCAACTGGAGAATATTCAGCAACAAATTTGGGCAGCCTGATAGTAAAGAATTGCAATAATCCAACTTGGAAGTTACAAATGCATGGACTAGTTTTTCTGCATCGTTTTGAGACAGGATGTGCCTGTATTTTTGCAATGTTAGGTGAAAAAGGCAATCCTTGAAATTTGTTTTACATGGGAGTTAAAGGACACATCCTGATTAAAACTCCCAGATTCTTTACAGCAGTGCCGAAGGTCAGCGCAATGCCATCCACAACAGCTATATGATCAGAAAATGAGTTTCTAAGATGTTTAGGGCCTAGTACTATAATTGATTGGTTTCTTCTGGCCCAGATGAGCTGGGTATCATCTGCATAGTAATGAAAATTTATTGAGTCTTTTCTGACAATGTTCCCTGAAGGGAGAATGGAATTGATCCAAGCACAGAACCCTGTGGAAATCCATAGGGTAAAACTTCTCTAAGCAGCTTAGCTGGGATGCAGTCTTAAATACAGGCTGATGATTTTGATGACAAAATTATTGAAATTAGTTGGTGAAGGTTGACAGGTGAAAAATGGTCTAAAACTACACCAGGCTTAATAATAATTGCTATGGTTTCTGTGTTTGAAAATAAATCAGTACCTGTTGAAGGTAGGAGGTGGTGAATTCTGTCTTTAATAGTAAGAGTTTTATTATTTAAGAGGCTCATGAAGTCATTGCTACTGAGGGCAAAAAGAATTGTTCAATGGAATTATGGCTCTCTGTCAGCCTGGCTACAGTGCTGATGACAAACCTGGGATTGTTCTTATTTTCCTCTATTAGTAATGAGTAACAGACTGCCTTAGCACTGCAGAGGGCTTGTCTTGACAGGCAAAATTTGAAATTCTTCCAAACTGGTGGAAGGTCATTGCCTTTCTACTACCTCCTCTGTTTTTTTTAATCTTCCTTTTTAGAGGGGCAACAGAGTCAAGTCAACAACTCCTGAATCCCAGTACCAGCCATCGGGGCTGCCACATGGTTTCATGCACATTTACACAATATGCTGGTATAATATTTCTTCTCATTCATTTTTGCTTCTCATTTATGGTGTAGGGTATAGGATATATTATTTGTATAGAGACACAGGAATGTTTTTAGTTAATATCTGTTATTTGTTATCTTCTTCTTCTTCTGCTGCTGCTGCTGTGTCTCTCTTGCACTATTAACCATGACTGCTACTTAACCAGGACTTACACACTCACTGTGCAATAATGTTAGAATACTGTCTCCGCTGTTTAGGAATGCACTCGGAACGCACTATTACACAGAATGCCCTTGGACTGATACATACAATCATGAAATACTCTTGTACACACTTGTTACTTTACTTTTATACATAATCATCATCTTCATATATGTTTATGGTGTTAAATCATTTTTTAATGTTTACATTTATTTTCATTTAAATTTTTATTATTAATTATTTCTTCTTTCTAATCTATTTTATGTCTAGTGCTCTCATTGCTGAGCTGACCTGTTTCCTTGCCCAACACATTTCATTCTACAGTTGACCCTGTGTTAACCTTCATATGACCAATAAAACTGAAACTGAAACCGAAAAAATATTATAGAAAGGCAATCATTTTGTTCATAGGTCAGTATTGTTTTTTTCTTTTCTTTGCTTTTTTTGTTAAGTTGGCACTAGTTGAACGAAGAGGCAGAAAATTAACCTGTCACTAGTGTCCAAGCAATAATGTAACATGTTGTCATTAGAGGACCTTTGAAATTCCAGCAAAAGAAAAGGCGGAAAACGTATCACAATTATCACAATTCCCTCTACTGTATAATATCTTCAAATAGTTTATAAACAGACACTAGTATCTGATTTGAATTGTTGTACACACCAAATCACAAGAAGCAATACAGGAATCACATGCATTTTCTTCAGTAAATGTAAATATTCTAGCTATTATTGCTTACATGACCAAGTAGCACCACTGACCAAACTTCTGTATTTTGGGAGGAGGAATGTGTTGCAGTGACATAGGTGTGGGGTCTCGTCAAGGCTGAATCTGGTGCACCAGGGGGTTTTATGCAATTCCCGGCAAAGGAATGTTGGAATGTTGCCTGTGATATAGGCCTTTGGCTTGACCCAGCACAAAGATGTAAATGAATCTACCCAGCACAAAGATGTGAATGAATCTCTGTGTTGTCCTATTACTTGCAAGACTATAATATGTTCTGTACTAAGTTATGAATATATATTTTTAAAATAAAATATGCATTTATCATACATAATAAAAAAAATATTTTCTCTAGCTACATGTCCTGAACACTGTATTTTCCATTTTTTTATGTAGTGTGTAATGAATGCTCGGTCGTGTTTATATACTGGCTGTGTGTATGATCTGAAAGCATTGTTTGATTTTGAGCACAGATAAAATGGTTGATTTTACCAGAAAAGACATTGCAGTTTTGCAGATTTGATTTTCTGTTCAATGTTTTGAGAAAAGGGTGAAATGTTTAGAAAAAAAAAAAAAAAACTGTCTTAGCAATTGTAGAAAAAATTTTGCCACATTTAACACATTTGTTTAGGATAGAAGGAATGGGGGGGAAGGACAAGGTTATAAAAGAGCAAAAACAAGGTAATTTGTGAAATACAGAAGGCACAAAACAGGAAGAGGAGATCAAGACAAAAGAAAGAGATAGATAATACCTACAGGCTTTTTACACTGAGCACAGAAACTGTTGCAGCACTGAAAACAGGTGACCTTCAGCTGGTCTCCATCATAGATAAACCCATATGAACACTGAGGAGAGGAGAGGAAATGGAGTGGAGAAAAGAAGGAGAGGAAATAGTAGAGGAGTATTATTATCTAACATGTATACGTTGGCTTTTGAAATATATTACTATCAGCGTTAGGTTTTCACTTACACTTTATGCTTTAAAAAAATGAAACTTTAAATGAAAGTTATTCTTTCATTTAATGAAATGAAAGTTATTCTTTCATTTAAAGCTAATTTTATTATTATACGTTTTATTAGAACATCATCTTTACTGAATGGACTGCACAAAGGTGAAATGACAAATGACTGTGACAGATACTAAGAATCACTGTTTTTGATCTATAGATCACTGCAAACTGATTTAATGATGTTCCTGGATTAACTATTTTAAAATATAACAATGTTTTTTGGATGCCAATTTAAATCCTTCTACTAGTTAGAGTGTTAAGTTAAAATAAGAGGATCGACGTTGCACCAGAAACAGACATGTTCCTGAGATGTCTAATCTCAGAGTAGCTTCTAATGCCCAACTTCCATTAAAACACCAACAAGTGACTTTGCAGCTGCCTCATTTGAATTATTGCTCCTTTCCTCCATCTGTGCACCGAGTGTTCTGTACCGAACACTAAAATGCCACACAAGTGGACAAAGTGTATTTCAAAGGCAGGAACATACCAAACTGTCTGAGAGCTGCTTGTGCTGGTAGTTGCACCACAACAAAAATAGAGCCCTTAATGTTACTGAAACTTCCATAGTCTTGAAAATTGTACTTTACAAAATTTGTTCAACATATTTTTGTTGACCAAGCCAGGGGTCACTCATTGTGTACTCACATGACAGCACCAGAGGAACTTGGGGTCTTTGATTAGAGCCTGTTCTGTCAGCTTCTTATGGAACAGCTCATAGACTTCCGACTCCAGACATTCTCGCAGCTGAAGCACATAATACAATAATGCAGCCTGTCAGTATAGAAATGTAAACATTGTTTGAGGTAGATGGGCCAAGACATGCAAAAGCACAAGAGTGATCATTTAAATGTGCACTCCACCAATTTTACAAATGAGATAGGAGGGGTCTCTCATGAAAGTCACATAGATACATTCCAAGGCTCTTACAGTGATTTAGTATTACACTTTCATGACGTGGAGGACTCACAAGAGTCAAAATGGAAGCTGCAAGATTTCCAGACCTCTGTATGAGTCACAAACAGTAGATCGTACATGTCATGGACTCTAGTGGAGCTTCTTAGCCCCACCCTCCTGCTCACACCCCTCTGCTCATCCTCCACTCAGCCCTGCCAGCTTTTCCCACCAGTGCTCTGCCCACACCCTACTGCACTCCCCCTGCATTGACTGTCAGCCAATCTGTGACCAGCCTGCTCTGCCACCACACACCTGCTTCTCATCTGCTCATTTGCTCCTCAGTATTTATACCAGTCAGTGTCCCTTTGTTCTCTGCCAGATCGTTGTCAGTGCTTATGCCTGCGTCGTATCCTGCCTGTTTTTCAGTTTCTGCCTTTTTGGATTTTTGAACTGTGCCTGTTACCTGACTCATGTTTTTGCCTGCCGACTCTGTACCTCTGCCTGATCAACCTGCTTTCCCGTCTTGACCCTTGCTACGAACGGTATTTTGCCCTGCTTAAAAGATCCAGTAAACTTGCTGTTTCTGCCATATATCTGTCTCTGGCTGGTGTTTCTGCGTGTGGATTCTCTCTGACCCCTGACAGTACAGTTCTCATAATGCATTTTGAAAGCACTTTCGTTAGATCCTTGCTGCCTGTTAAATAGCGACATCTTTCAAATGTCACAGTTTGTAACACAGGTGTTTTGTTAGAAATTTGTAATCTGTTAGCCTGAACTGAGAAATAACCATGATGCTAACCATGACAAGCAAACTGATCTTCATCTCTAAACACACATGGAAAAAGGAGACAGAAATACAATGAAAAGGGGAGGCAAACTGCTGATCCTAACAGTTCCCCTCAGGGTGGTTCCTATGGAACTCCCTGACTAACCCAGAATCCAGAATCCGGGAATGTGCACCCAGGACCTCTCCTCTGGTTGATATTCTTCCCAGTCCACCAAATACTGTAGTACCCTTCCTCAGCAGCTTCCCTGCTGAAGTCCCAGATGATGATGTCCCAGATCTGTACAAGTTGAAACCCAGGAAACACTGGAGCTGCTTATGGTTCTCCAGAACCGGCCAGTCTGCTACAACTTTCATCTTTTCAGGGTCTGTCTTCACCTGACTGATGATGAACCCCAAAAAGGAGATGGTAGCTGCATGGAATTCACACTTCTTGGTTTTAACATAAAGCTAATTCTCCCAAAGTCACTGTACCACCTGCCGAACATGATGCACATGCTCCTTCTGGGTCTTGGAAAAGATCAAGATGTCATCCAGATCGCCAAATACAAAGTGATTTAGTAAGTCTCGCAGTTCATCATTAATTAAGTTTTGGAATACAGCTGGGGAATCAAATGGCATGACCAAATACTCAAAGTGTCCCAGGGGAGTGTCAAATGTGTCTTCAACTCATGTCCTTCCCTGATTCTTACCAGGTGGTAGGCATTCTGGAGGTCCAGCTTATAGAAGACAGTGGAGCCTTGCAGGGGCTCAAAAGCAGAGGCGAGTAAAGGCTGACGGTATTTATTCTTTACCGTGATATTGTTGTGGAAATCAGTACAGGACCGGACAATTCCTGCAGCCAAGGATTCTTGAATAATGGTCTACATCACTTCTCTTCCAGTGGGTAATGGGGCCCCAGGTAACAAGTCTATGGTGCAGTCATGATAGACTAGACACCTACATTGTGACATTGTCTGGGACTCGTCAATAAATCAGGTGGATTGGGTTTGACAGAGGTCTTTATGAGATGGAAACAGTGCTGATGGCATACAGTGGGCCAGACAAAACAAACTCAGTCTTGATTATTATTCCAATAAATACAGGGATTATGTTGCTTTGGCCATGGAAACCCCAAGACCGGTGAGGTGTGTTGAGTAGTTATGACACACATATTGATGCCTTCAGAGTGATTACAGGACAACACTACAGTTAACCGTGGCAAAAAAAACCACCTGCCATCTAGGAGCCCTTTAAAGTATATGTATGACATACATGACAGATATCTCAGCAGATGTTCACAGCAATAGCATACTTTTCTAAGAGAAGTTACAGGAAACTTGATTTAGAGTTTGTGTGGGTATGTCATGTAGGTCATACCAACAGGTCTGGCCTGCCCACACCTCCTCATCACCTGAGCACACCATGTGCTGAGCACACCATTATCCACCTGCCCTCCAGTATTTGAACCCCAGCTCTGCAGCAAGTATTTGTCGAATCATTGTGTCATTGTGAACAGTGGTAACAGTCGTCTCCAGTCTCTGTGTTTTCCTTGTCTGTACAGCTGCTTACCTGCCTGACCCTTGTGTTTTTTTTTCACCTGCCTCAGCTTCTGTTCTCCGTCTTGTTCTGGAGTGTGCTCGGTGTGAAATCATCAATGAATTGAAAGAATTTATTTTAGTGTCATGCACTCAAGGTGCCCAGCCCTCATGGACTTATAAGACACTAAACATGACAAACAGCATTGCATAGTGTGTAAACCGATAAACAAAACAACAACAAATAAACAAAAAAAAGGAAAACATACATACACTTGTACCTGCACATATGGGCTACATACTGTATATATTACTAAATTCAAATCAAATGTACAGCACAGTTTTTCTCTTTTCCCACGCTTTACAAATAAAGTTAGCTGTATGAAAAACTCCTATTCTAAAACATAATTCAAGTTTTTCAAAATCATCCAGGTAAAAGAAACCATTGTAAAACAAACTCATTTTTTCAAAAAATACATGTCTAACTTCATCATACAGAGGACAGAAGAACATAAAATGAATCTCCTTTTCAATCTGTTCTAAATCACAGACCAGGCAAAGTCTCTGTTCCTCAGGTACACCCCTAAACCTACCCGTCTCTATGGCCAGAGGTAAAGTGCCGGAACGTAGCTGGGCACAGAGGGATCTTTGGATTTTGGATATATTTTGTTCAACATATTTTCCTTTCCTTTCCTTTCCTTTCCTTTCATTACTTTGAGTACCAAGTCTGGACTACTCTCCTGCCTGCCTGTTCTCATCTCAAGTTACTGTTGGATCGTCTGATTCTTCTGTTGCACCTTTTAGTAACATTTATCAAACTTAAGACATTATTGATTGTAAACCTCCCTATCTCGATGTCTGTGTGCAGCCTTTTGGGTCCTAGCTTGGAAAAACATTACAGATGTACCACATGTAATAGTCCTGCACTGTTCAACACTTCACCGCATGTCTTCATTGATTGGGTCAGAATGCAGACTTGTGTTGTAAAGCACTTTGAGTGGCCATCAGATTAGAAAAGGGCTATAGAAATATGGTCCATTTACCATTTGTGGTAAATCTGCCTGCGAAGTTCCACTTTGGTGAACTTGGTGAAAGCTGACCAATAGCAAACCATCCTGACAGTGGGGCCCCCTGCAGGGGGCACAATGAAGAATGTTCTCATACTAGCTATATTACACCATCCACTTTTGTATAAACTTGCTCTGCTGGAGAATAAACTGCTCCACAAAAGACACATGGTCTACAGTTACCTCTCTGTAGTGGATGGTACATGTGCTTAGTGATTGAGAGTGCAAGTTGTCACCAAATTTTCAGCACCAGCTATCTAACCTGGTCACCCCTTTCTGGTGTGACCAAGCACCAATACTAGTCCCTATGTAGGACTTACAATAAATATTCTACATTCAAATTTATATTCAAATTGTTTAAAAAAAATCCTTAGTGTCATGGCGGCTTCATTGAAAGCGCTGCATGATGGACAGGGGTCACACACCAGTTTTAAATGTCCAGTAATTACTGTCTTTTTTTTTTTTTTTTTTTTGGTTTTTGACCAAGAAAATCTGTTTAGGTCCAACATATTTAAGTTCATGTAGATATTTAAATGTAGATGTGAAAATATAAAATATTCTGGCTCTATGCACTGTTTCCCTCATTGCTTCCAGGATGTTCATCCTCTCTCTCACTCCTCTCCCGATTCGGTGAATTAAGAGGTTTCTTTTCAACCAGTGATAATGAAGTGATGATTATTGGAGTGAAAAGAGGAAGGAGGAAGAAGGTTTTGTTGAGTTTTCTTTAGTTTTTGTCATGTTTGAGTGATAAAATTACTGTTTTTGTAAATGGAGTCAGGTGGCTTTTGGTGAGAGCAATATAACAGCTGTTTCTGGTTAAAGAAAATGGATATTACTCTTTAACAAAAAGCTATCTCTGCACGGATGCTTTCCATAATGTTGGCAGAAATATATCACAGCAAATAGCAAATATAGCAATCTGAGTCTTAGAGTGGCAAAAACAAACACTTTCAGTGGGCCTACATTGACAGTGCGCAACCATTATTTAAGAACAGAAATTATACTGCAGCATGTTTTGTGGCTGCTAGCTGCAGCGTTCTTGTTCAATATTGAAAAAAATTCAAAAACTGTTGTCTCCATTTGTCAATTGGACACAAAAAACATGGGACAATAGAGTCCATAATCAGACAGTATTTGACCAGAATTCCTCCCGTTTGTCTGGGACATTGACGTCTTCCAGGACACGTAGACAACAGCACCAACCAGGAACTCTGCACATACTTTACTTTCATTGATTGAAAATGAAATGTAGGTTAACCTGAGACGAGAGCATAATTCAACATTTTTTTTATTATTATTTTGTAATGTGTAGGAATGCAGATCTTTTAAAAGACTTTTATGTTGAAATAATATACCAACAGTATGCCTCTCATGGTGTTGCTTTTCCAACTTATGGATATAAAATAGATATTTGTAGAAAAATGGGGTTTTTTTTTAGAGGGAATATTCAAATGTCATTTTGTGCCAATTTTGACAGCCCTATCCCAATGTCATTGTGACATTGTTTGATTGTGAACACAACCTATAACCTCACTCCCTTATTCCTTCCGCAGTTCATCTTCTTCCCTACCTGGATGTCGAGGGTGGAGAAGTAGCTGTTGAGGTGTTCAGGATCATTGATGTCAGGCTCCCAGCAGACTGGACACACCATGTCTCTGATGTGTTTGTCCCTCACAGCGATGGTGAAGTGCTGCTGGAAACAACCACAACACACTGAACACTGGCAGGATGTCAGAGATTGCATCTGAGAGAGGAGAGAAGGCAAAAATGTGGGAAATTACTTAAGTTATGCTTCAACAATGCAAAGCTCATATAAAGACTCATTGTCTCAGTACCTTGCTGTGGGGGAAGACAGAGAGGCAGATGGGACACTCTTTTGCCAACACTCTCTTTATAAAATCCCTGTCGTGGGACTCTTGTACAGCCTGCACTACATCTTCTAATGAATAGGGGGCATTGTGCTCCAGAAGCAGTGACAATGCCAACTCACAGCGACCCCAGCTAGGAAGATTGTACACCGCCAGCAGTCTCCGACATATACGCTGTAAACGAAAAAAAGAAAAACATTAGGTAGATGGATACAACAAAGACAGACTTATCCTTACAACTCTCCCAGCCTACTCTTATGCTCTAAAAGCATCCTCATTTATGTTGCATTCGGGTTTTGCCCACCGTGCGCACTGACACTGACATATTGTCACTTTATGAACATTGACATATTATCATAGTTGTTATAGTTAATGTGTTAGCAAATAGTTTCACCCATGAAGCAGACACAGAGCAGCATTAATGTTAAAACTGGAGTGCTGGTCTTTTACATATAAATGAACGTCTGCTACATTCATGACAGTGTTTGTGTAATTAAGAAAAAAAGCTCCCCACTTCAGGTTTTAGGAGGATGGCTAGATGCTCATGGGTAAACTCACTCATTTGTGTTTACTTAACTATTTGCATGGTACAGCATAGCTAACTTTCTTTTTCATCTCTGCAGCACATTACTTCCTGAAGACTTTCACACAAACAATCTACAGAGACTATAGCAAGTATAAGGGAGGAAAACCTGCTGAATTACACTGTTTAGCTCTGGAGATGAAACTGTTCACAACTTCAGCAAGGCGTATTTCATGATGACCTACCGCTATGTGGGGCGGCTCCTGGTTTATCAATAAACAACACCGGAGGTGAATATAGCCTATAAGTTTAACAGTCCTACACGCTAATGTGTCCTTGTTTGTTTACAATCGCCTCTCCCTCAGTGCTCATGCTCTCACTACACTATGGTGCAGCAACTTAACTACTGGTGTTAAATGATCGTCTTTTTGCCTGTCACTCGTAAAATCCAGAGATATGAGTCAGGCAGAAAGCACATGTTGAGGAGATTATTCTCAGTGTGTTTTATTTTCAATCAATAAATTTACTATTGCGTCTACAACTCACATATGTAATGAAGCGTTTATTGTTTGCATTTACAGTTGCTAAGTGCCTTATTCTTATTTGTGTAATATGACATACAGTATAAGCACAAGAGTTTACATCTGGCCTACTGTTCTGAGATTCAGAATATGCCTTTATTTCTCTAAATATATATAAATAAATATAATAATAAATAAGGAACTATAAGTGAAAAACTCTGGGAACCCCTGAAAGTTTAATCTTTATTTACTCATTATGCTGTTTTATATAAAAATTTAATCTGAAAAGTAACTACTGAAGCTATCAAATAAATGTCGTGAGACAAGGTTCATGCCACCCTCTTTATTGGTTTCCTCTTAATCAGGCTGGATCAGATGTACCTGAGAGAGAGAGAACATAAGACATCATTAGCTGAACCTGTACCTTAAGGAGTCAGTCATAGACAGGAGTAAGGGAAATCCACTACAGTGGTGGAAACACAACGAAGGGCATTTCTAGCTTCTTGCCTTCTAAGCAAGAAAATTTCTCTGTGCACCACCATCTTCTGTGCAAAGTGAACGAGTCTTCAGCGAAGTCTCTGCACATTATGAGAAGAAGAGAAGCCGCCTAACAGGAGAGCATGCTGAGCAGCTCTGCTTTCTGCACCACCATCTGGTGCTACTGAATTGGGAGTACTAACTAAGACCTAAATTTCTGAACAGTTCAGTTCAGTTTATTTTGTTGATGTTTCAAAAATTCAGGGAGCCATTTTATTTATTTATTTATTTATTCATTTGAGTGATATTTAAGAAATGGTGCTGGAAGGCCCCTGCACTGTTTGTTTTAAAAATAATTAAAGGCATTTCAATTAAGATTTTGTGTTTGTGTTATTTTACAAAAAGTTATGGTCTTTTTTTCAGTGTACACAAAACAACAAACAGTATACTGTACTCTTTCTAATCCCAGGTGTGTTACTCTAAATTTTGACAACAAAATTTTCATTTTTGCTGCAAACGAATATCGGTTCTAAATATCGGCAATCGGTTTTGCTTGATTATTAATAATCGGTATCAGTATTGGCCCTGAAAAATCCATATCGGTCTATCTCTACTGTCATAGCAGATACAGCAACACAGTCAACACAGAACTAACAGAATGGGATGAAGAGGGAGAGACACCACCGGGACGCAGGCTTGAAATGTGACCCATGACCAGTTTATATTGATGCAGTGCAGTGAGGATACAGATGTTTCATAGAGGAGATGAGTGAAGCCTCAATGCAGATCTGTCTGTTTTGTTATGTTTTTGGTGATTTGGACCAACAGCAGCGAAGCCGGATACAAGCAAACAGTTCAAGAGTCTTTTAAAGCACAAACAGAAAATTCAGCTGGCTAATGAGGAACGAAGGATCCAGTTGTTTTAACCCTTGGCAGAGGAGGCGGGAGTTGGTGGTCCACGGGGAGACTGGTGAAGAAACGAAGAGGGTCGCAGCTTACGCACAGGAGACAGAGACCGGGAGATGTAGATTACTGCTGATAAGAAACTGGTGTGCCTCCACTGAAGACCAGAGCAGGTGGAAAATTAGCCAGCCCCGCCTCCTGCCACACGAGCTGCAAGAAACACCACAAGAAAAACAAAACAAAACAAAACAAAGACCACAACAAACCCCAGACCCTGACAGTACCCACCCTCCCCCAATGGATGCCTCCTGGCGGCCTACCAGGCTTGTGGGGATAATGTCTGTAAAAGTCCCTCAGCAGGGTCCAGGATAAGATGCCTTCTCACCCAGGAGCACTCCTCTAGGCCAGTCAACCAAATACTGATGCACATCCAGGGGTCGGCGGACCGCAAAGCCAGGATGCCCATCAACAAGCTGGGTGAGAGGAGGGGGTTCAGCCAGAGGGCTCAGAGTGCTGTGGGACACTGGCTTGAGGAGAGACACATGGAAGGAGGGGTGAACTTTGAGAGAAGATGGCAGTTTGAGTCTCATAACACTGGGATTAATCATACGTTCAATAGTATAAGGACCAATAAACCGGGGAGCGGGTTTTCTGGAGTCCACTTGCAGGGAGAGGTCCCAAGACAACAACCAGACCTGTTGACTGACCTTGTATTCGGGGGCAGGGATCCGGCGACCGTTGGCGATCCGCTGGTTGCGAGCGGCAGTCCTGGTGAGGGCGGCACGGGCTCCTCGCCAGACTCTGTGGCGCGGCGAAGATGGGCTTGCACAGAAGGTACGGCTACTTCCGTTTCCTAACAGGGAAACAGTGGAGGCTGGAAACCGTTAGCAACCATGAATGGTGACATGGTGGCGGAGCTGACCAGGGAGTTGAGAGCGTACTCTATCGAGGGCAGGTGAGTGGACCAGAAGGCTGGGAGACGAGCTGCCACGCACCGTAGAGAGGACTCCAAGTCCTGATTGGCACGCTCCGACTGGCCGTTAGTCTGGGGGTGATAACCAGAAGACAGGCTGGCCGAGGCCCCAAGTGCCTTTCAAAATGCCCTCCACACCTGGGAGGCAAACTGGGGTCCCCGGTCCGAAACAATATCTTGGGGAAACCCATGGAGACAGAAGACATGCTGCACAAGGAGACTGGCAGTCTCTAAAGCTGAGGGAAGTTTTACCAGGGGGATGAAATGAACTGCTTTGGAAAACCAATCTACTATGGTGAGGATCACTGTGTTACCTGCAGACGGCGGGAGGCCGGTGAGAAAATCCACTGCAATATGTGACCAGGGGTGATGAGGTATGGACAAGGGATAGAGGAGGCTGGCTGGAGCACGATGAGAGGATTTACTGCACAGACGGGACAGGCGGCGATGAACTCTCTGGTGTCAGTAGCCATAGGCGGCCACCAAAAGCATTGCTGTACCAAGGAGAGGGTTTGGTGAGTGCCGGGATGGCAGGCCCACTTGGAGGAATGCCCCCACTGGAGCACTGGGGACCTCGCTGGGGGAGGAACGAAGAGATGGCCCTCAGGGCAATCCTCCGGCGCAGGATGATGTCTCTGGGCCTCCTGGACCACCTGTACAATCCCCCACTTGTCCACTCTGACCATAGTGGAGTATGGCTAGATGGTCTCCACCGGGGTGTCTGCAAAATGGCGAGACGATGTTGATGTTACGGGAGTCCGGTCGGTAGGTGAGGGTGAAATTGAACCTTCCAAGAAACAAAGCCCACCGAGCTTGGTGAGAATTAAGCCTGCGTGCAGAGCGGAGATAAGAGAGGTTTTTATGGTCTGTCTAAACAATAAATGGATGTACTGCACATTCAAGCCAGTGTCTCCACTCCTGGAGAACGAGCACGACTGTGAGGAGTTCCCTGTTCCCCACGTCGTAATTTCTCTCAGGGGCGCAGGGATGAAGCTTCTGGTCCACAGGAGAGCGTTGAGAGAGAATGGCCCTGACCCCAGAATCTGAGGCATCCACCTCAACCAAAAACTGCAGTTGAAGGTCATGGTGTACTAGCACAGGTGCACTGGAAAGGATGGATAGTCTTTAATTGATTAAAGGTGGCCTCAGCCACAGGCGACCACACAAAAGCACGTTTTACTAGTCAGTTGAGTTAAGGGGTTCGCCAACTTACTGTAGTTCTTAATGAACCTCCTGTAAAAATTGGCCACCCACTCTCCGCTTCCAATATGCAAAAATCTAGGGCATATTGAGACACTGAACCCCTCCCTTGGATGAGAGACAGCAGTTGACTGACAGCTTCCTTGCCCTTAACTGGGTGGTCAAAAACCTGGTGCATTTCAGCAGTGAAGGCTTGATAATCAGAACACAGACCTGGATTATTGCAAGAAATGGATAGAGACCAGGCTGCGGCTTTATCTACGGACAAACTTATAATGAAAACAATACGGGACTGATCAGTGGAGCAAGTAATGGGCTGTTGACTGAAAACTAAATTACACTGGTGGAGAAACTGTGCGCAAGTCCCTAAATCACTGGAGTACCTGTTAGGAGTGGGAATGTAGGGCTCACGAGGCAGGAGAGTGGAGAAGATGAGCAGTGGGAGGCGGAGCAGCGGGAGGGGCAGTTGGAGACGGAGGTGGTGGAGTGGCTGAAGCGGGGAGGTGAGCAAGTTGAGTAGCTACCTGATCCATCCGACTGCCGAGCTGAGAAACACTGGCGGTAAGTTGCTGTAGTGTTTCCATAACCTGATGTGTCATTGAGTCATGTTGTCCCACTAAAGCACCTTGACTGGAGAGAATCTGTTTAATCCGATCCAAGTCCGCTGGGTCCATTCTTTTGGCCAGATAATTCTGTTATGTTTTTGGTGATTTGGACCAACACTAGGACACAGGCAAACAGTTCAAGAGTCTTTTAATACACAAACAGAAAATTCAGCTGGCTAAGGAGGAACGAAGGATCCAGTTGTTTTAACCCTTGGCAGAGGAGACAGGAGTTGGTGGTCCACAGGGAGACTGGCAAAGAAACCAAGAGGGTCATAGCTTACACACAGGAGACAGAGATCAAGACGCACGGTGAGACACATCTGAGCAGACCAGAATTATCTGGCAACGAGCTGAAGGGATGACAAGGATTTAATGGAGATGTAGATTGCTGCTGATGAGAAACCAGTGTGCCTCCACTGAAGACCAGAGCAGGTGGAAAATTAGTCAGCCCCGCCTCCTGCCACATGAACTGCAAGAACACCACAAGAAAAAAAAAAACAAACAAAAAAACAAAACAAAGACCACAACAAACCCCAGACCCCGACATGTTTGCCATTTTTAACATAGACTCCAGTCTGCAGTGTAGTTCATACTTCATAGTTCAGCTGAGGGGAACTGCAGATTTGATAATGATTCTGTGGTTACACAAAACATAATGTCATTTGATCCATTTTTAATATTAAAATATTATTTAATGCAGCTTTTGGAAATGATTCATTCAAGACTGATGTGTTTCTACTACCATGGAAGTTTTAGATTGACATACATTCTTAAAGCAGTTCTTTTATCACCCCTAAAAGTATTTATTTTTTTTGTTGTACATGTTTTTTCAGACCTATTTGTTTTTTTTTTGTTTGTTTGTTTGTTTTTTCAAATCAGCTGAATTCACTCTCGATGGTCTTGGACCTCCCATTTTTCCATTTCAACCCTCTTGGTGTTAATGTGGAGAACGAGGCAGGATTATAAATATCTAAACATCATTCTAATAACAGAATTAAGATGGCAGAGGACTGAACTTTTAAAGTGTCAGCACGCATGTGATGTAAACGCCTGGTCTCACCTGTTTGTCAGGGTGAAGGATGTCTACAGGAGGCTCAGGCTTGTTGCTCCACATGTGCTTGTGGAAGTATTCCAGAAGGGGTCGTTGCAGCAGGGCCAGAGCCCCTCTCACCTCTCCACCACTCTGCCTTAAAACCTCATGACAATGAGTCTCATCACTGAAGCCCAGTGCACATAGTTCCTCTACCTGAGAGGGTGGGGTCAAGAAAAAATATTATACCATCTCTACACAACAGGAAAACTGATGGAATATTATTGTGCATCCTTAAACAGTGCATGGAGACATATTTGTCACCTTGGTGAGTCTGTCTCTCAGAGCTTGCCTGGCAGCTCTCTCAGTGTCACCTCCTGCTGTCAGCCAGGCCTGCTTGGCCTCTGCTCTGGACAGCTGGATCACACTGTCTGTCTCTACAGGGTCAACCTGTTTCCCAGCATCCTCAGCAGGAACTTCACTTGAGCCGCTCTGTGTTAGAGGAAGGTCTGTCACTACCAGAAAATACTGTCAGAAAATCTGTCAAGACTAAACAGCCGTTCATTAAAACTGAGAGAAGCATACTGACTGTGTGCTGTGTTGTGGTCTTCTCAGAAACAGACTTCTGGGAGGAAGTTGCCACCAACATCCTGATCTGGTCTAACAGCAGAGGAAGCTCTGTCTTTAACCACTTGCAGAGGAGGATGCTGCTGTCCCTAGTTACCCTCATGCTTGTGTACACCTCTTCTGGACTGACTCCTTTCTTCTCCCCATCCTGACAAAGACAGACACATTAGAACAGTGATTCTCAACTGGTGGGTCATGACCCAAAAGTAGGTCGCGGGCCTTTGCCTTGGCAAAAAAGAAACAAATCATATGCTTTCATTTTGAAGGGACTTTTTTTGTTGTTGTTTTTTTTATGCAGTGGAGTGCCATCTATTCCTGTCGCGGCTTGTCATTAGGGGGTGATGGTGGGTCCTGAAGCCAGACCAGTTGAGAACCATTACACTAGAAGATAAGATAACACTACAGCATATCTTCAACCTGAGCCTGGAGCAGGGGAGGGTCCCTCACCTGTGGAAAACATCCAGCATCGTCCCAGCCCCAAAGAGAGCACAACCTGAGGAGCTGAATGACTTCAGGCCAGTTGCCCTGACATCACATGTGATAAAGACCATGGAGTGGCTGCTGCTACACCACCTGAGGCCACAGGTGCACCACACCCTCGACCCTCAGCAGTTTGCTTACCAGAAGAAGGTGGGAGTGGAGGACGCCATTGTCTACTTGATACACCGATCCCTTTCTCACCTGGACAGGGGCAGTGGTGCAGTGAGGATTACGTTTTTGGACTTCTCCAGCACCTTCAACACCATCCAACCTCTGCTCCTCATATGGGGAGGCAGCATCAAAAAGAGGGACACTAGACATCTGGACAAACTGGTGAGGAAGACGGGCTCTGTTGTGGGCACAGAGCTGGACAGCCTGACATCTGTGGCAGAGCAACGGGTGCTGAGCAGGCTCCTGTCAGTCATGGACAATCCACTGCATCTGCTGCACAGTGCCAGGCAGAGGAGCAGCTGTTCTGCTCCACTGACAGATTGAGGGTGTCGTTCCTCCCCCACGCCATGCAGCTCTTTAACTCCACTCAGGGGGACGTCGACTTAAACATTAATGTCAACATTCCTCAATGTTCTGAATGGAATCCATACAACACTCTGTTCAACATTCACCTTAACTTGCGTTCTGTTTGCACTGGACATTTTTACTTTTACTTTTAATTCTTTGCTTGCTGTGCTTTTGGATTATTTATTGCATGCCTTTTACTTTAAATTTGTGGAATATGCTGGAATTTGTGAATTTCCCTTGGGGATGAATAAAGAATCTATCTATCTATCTATCTATCTATCTATCTATCTATCTATCTATCTATCTACAGACACACACACACACACAAACACACACACACACACACACACATACGCATTAAATGTAGCATAGATCCGAGGACAATGACAGGGAATGAAGTGGAATGAAGGTGACTTGCTCTAATCAGTTGAATTAGTTTCAGCCCCTCCTCCTTCATCTGCTTCTGCCTCCAGGAGTCCAGGTCTTTAGAGGCAGGTTCTTTGGGTTTTATTGGCAGGGCAGGGACCCGTCTGACAGGAGAGGGAGGGCGAAGCTTCACAGATAGGGGGGCAGGCTCTGGACGAGCCAGGTCACACATCTCACACACAGTAGCAGGAGAGTAGTTCAGATAGGTGCAGAACTGGCACACCCACTGGGAGAGAGAGAGAGAGAGAGAGCGAGAGAGAGAGAGAGAGAGAGAAAGAGAGAGAAAGAGAGATAGAGAGAGAGAGAGAGAGAGAGAGAGAGAGAGAGTGAGAGAGAGTCACAGACGTTAAAATCCATCCATCCAAATTCCAACCTTTGTCACATCTAAAGCCCAAGCACAGACACAGTGATGACGCATTTGCAGCTTTGCCTGGTCAAAGTAACAGTTATGAAATATGCCACTGCCAAACAGATCATGTTTGTTATTAAAGATATTTCAATGAGAAAAAAAAAAAAAAGAAAAGAAAACCCACAGAGACTGTAATTTCATTTGGACTTTCAGGTAGGATTTGTACACAGCCTGAGACTGAACACTGAGTCACAGATAGAAACATGTTATTTTACAAGCTCCATAACATATGAAAATGTTTTAACAATTTCCTATAAATTCCCCGGAGATAATGTGAGCAACTTAAAGGAAAATAAAGATATACATTGTATTCTTTCATCAGACATTTTTGTCCAAAATGACTTACAATGGGCTGCAGTTACAGATTTTGAAACCTGAAAGGCTGGCATATGCACACTGTGCATCTGACTAACTTGAAATGTGACACATATCCAAACTCAACTTGTTCTACAAAAAAGCCTCTTCGACCTCTTCGACTTTTTTGCTAATTTGCATGATCTGAATTTACATTTACAAATAATTGCTTCTGCCTTATGGACTCAGACTGTTTCAACACCAAATTTGATATGCAGGACTGAGATTCACCAATGCATAGCTCATTGACCATTTGTCCAGTCATCATAATCAATCTTAGCAATGTAGGAAGAACAGAGTCCTGCAACTGACCTCTTTCCCTCGCATTCCTTCAGGAGAGCTGGGATGGAGTTTCAACTTCAAAGAGTTACCTATCACTTAAACTGTTCTCATGGAGATGCGAATTCTTTCTTTACAGCTCCACATCACGTGAAGGCATTAAAACCGTCTGAATGGACAATCACCAGGTCTCAGGAGACCCCAAAAATCAGATAACATTGACAAGTTGTAAATCAGACATTCCTGTGTTATAATTGGCTTTGTCTAGAGACATCATGTGTTCTTATTCTGTACTTTTCTACTGCACTTGTGTAACCTAATGTATGTCCTTGTACTGTTCAGAACTGTAAGATAGCATAACTGGTGAAAGCCAGTTTGGATAACAGGAGGCAGATGACACTTTTGTTTTCTGTCAGTAAGGTCTGTTGCATTAGATACATGCCCAAAACAACACTCACACACAGGTTGCTTATCACATTCCAAGGACAAGATGTGGACAGTGGTTGGCCTGTCCATGTCCTGGTAACTGGCCAATTACATTTGGTCGCCTAAGTCCAACTGTGCGGGACAGGCCCAGCCCAAGAAGATACATGTGAACTTTTATCAGAGATCTGGGCTTATTCTGACTGAGATCCTGTGAGAGTTCTGTCAGTCCGAGCCCAGCACTGCTACACTTTACCTGTGACCTCAATAAATACTTCGCCTGTGAACTGAAGATTTCTTTGGTTTGTTCTTGGGCTTCCAACGAAAGAATCGGGCTAACACCTGTAGCAAACTGTTTTGTGTGTCTGTGTGCTTTCTTTTCTACCACATCAGGATAATGCAAACAATATGTTTGATTCAACTTGGATGTTCCCACAGCACTAAACTCACAATTTGTATGGTATCAATGCTTTTCCTGTGTTTCTAGCTTGTAAAATCAAAAAACTATGATCTTAACTCTCATAATCATTTTTGTTCATAGCCATACTGCCATCTAGAGACTAGTAGCGGTTAGGTTTTAGATACTTGACATGAGACAATTATAATTAGTAGCGCTTAAGTCGGCAAATAGAATCTGCCTTTCCTTGTTTCTTTGTTCTATTAGTTGGTTATGCTATTAGTTATCACATATGTTAGTATTAGTATTGAAGAATGTCGTCTGATGCATGTATATCGGTGTCAACATACATGTTGTGAACAATCTTGAAATGTGATTGATCAGAGTGAGAAGCAGATGAGTCAATCGCACACAATCATTAGTTAATGTTTTCTCTCTCTTCTCTCTCTAGGATGAAATCACAGCGTTCCCCTGTAAATTATTCTGTGCAAAGGTCTGTTCGTCACAGACACACCCCGGAGCGCCGGTTGGTATTCGCCCCGTAGCATGCTGCAAGCGCTCACTTCTTCTTTGTCTTCTTCTTCGACTGCTTCTTTGTTACTTCTTTGTTCCAGACACACTCTTTACTTGTTCTTTACTAACGCCACTCCTTCTGCATTTTAGTTTTTCTTTAGTTTTTGTAACTTCAATTTTTGCTCATTGGTTTTCTTTTTGCCTGCCTATTGGCACGTTATTGTAATCTTTTGTCTACTTTTGCTCGCCACGTTAAACCGCATCATCAGTTAAAACCGAACTCTTTTTTCTTTAACCATTAAGGCAATCATGTAATAATCTTTTTGTAGATGTTTCTGACCGGCCATCGGATGTGTTTTCAACCTTAGTTTTAAAGGTGACATATTATGAAGCTTTTTCAATAAGTTACATAGGTCTATGATTTTCATAAAACATGTTTCTGAAGCTGTTTGCTGTAAATAGCTTTCAGGAAAAGATTCTCGCCCCCCTCTATTACCCTCTTTTTCAGCCCCTTTCAGAATGTGCTGTTTCTGGTGTCTGTAGCTTTAAATGCAAATGAGCTGCTGCTGTCCCACCCATGTTACCGTGGTAACGGGGAGAGCGTAGACTCACATAGCACTAAGCGTGTGAAAGTAGCGGACACGGCGGCTGTAAACGCGTTTTTCAGTAGTTCAACCGGACATGTTCGAACCTGAATAAGATCCTGAAGGAGGGGAGGCTCCTTCAGAACTTCAGAGAATCAGCAGGACGCTTCTGAAAGGTTAGTCTAAAAACGTCTTTCTATGTTTTTCGCTTTAGTACCAGCGCTGCCAGCGTGAGAGGCCCGCAGTTCAGACGGTCAATGCTAATGCTAGGAAGCACCAATCCTAACTTGTAGCGTACCAGAACGAAGGGGAGAAACTCAGCTAAAAGCTTCTAACAAGCATACCCACCATCCAAACGAAACATAATTCATACCCTAAGAAATTATATGGGCATGTGACGAAAACACGGAAATAGCGTATGTGCACTTTAGTGTGTCTGCTGATTTCACCACGTCACGCAAACCACACAAGCTGCTTTGTTTACATAAAGAGGAGGGGGTTTCAAGCAAAGGTTGCTGAGACATTGACCAGTCTAACTGCGCTGTTAGCTTCAGCGCTCCGTCTCATTTACACATGAATGGGCAGAGCACGCAGACACACTGCTGAGCAGCACTACTGACCATTCACCTCAGGCAGAGAAAAAGTAGCTAGCTAGAGCACACACATTCAAATGTGGTGCTTTTATTGTTTGAAAATGCTGGTATGCAGCGTTTCTCATTTCTTTAGCTTTATACATGAATGGTCATTTTTTTTTTATTTGATTGCGTCAGTGCACATGTGGAAATTGTGCAACAATGCAGTCAGAGCCTGAGAACATATGCTGCCAGGAGGTGCCACAGGTCACAGTATCTTCACCTGCACTTACAGTATGATCACAGTGTATGATTGCAGACAACATGCCACTGCAGATACTCACCTTATGTCATGCATAATAGGTTACAAGACGGCTACAGCAGCTGGATGAAAGGCCTCCATGCATGATCAACCATCCAGGTTTAGAACCTGTTTGCCTAAATGTGCATACAATACTTACAGGGTTGACTACGGTCCTTTTACAGCTATGGGGGACAGAGCAGTGAGTTTCATCTATAATAACCTACTTCACTGTTCATACACCATAATAAACTAAAGTCAGTCATATTGTTTTTTTGAACATATAGCCAAATGTTTCCTTAGCAAATACCATACATTACACATTAATTCACATGAAACACTTTACAGATATACAATAAATATTTATTGACCGCAGTCATGAATATTTGTACATGCAAATACAGTACTTGTGAAGGATTCACTGAATCCATATTAGAAAAAACGTGAATACAGATGTTGACATTACAGAACCTGTCGACTAACATAATGTTCAATTTTCTCAGTTGTTACAGGTGTCTAGCCTATATGAGTTTTGTGACCTGGTGCTGGAGCTTCCTTGGGCAGAAGATTCATGTAGTCATCCCATCATGCGTAGTACTTCAGATACGTTGGGAGTTTCCAGGGAAGATACGCCCCCCCCCCCCCCCCCGACTGAATCTTGACTCGTAGCTGGCGATGACCTCCTCCTTGTCTGGATGCTCATATTGTGAAGACACGTCCAGCAGGATGTTTATCTTCAGAATCTCAGCTCTGCAGTATGATGGGTCAACAAAGACCTTCTCCATGATCATGTCCATCAAATCATCAATATACCCTGTGCAATTCACAGACACACAGAAAAAAGTGAATCATTAGTGTCATTTATTACATTATTCAACAACTGCAAATATTGTGACATTTTGCACTTTGAATTCTGTAGTTTCTCAGGTATTTAAGTGTGTATTTTTTTGGTTTATTTATTGTGTTGAAGTACAGAGTTGTGGTACTTTGTGACACATACAATATAAATGTTTGTTTTTGAGTGGAAAAAAAAGAAGTTAACACTTACGAATGTGGCCTGAGTCTTCACTGGTTTGGCTCTGCACTCTCCCTTCATGAACTTTGGAAAGCTCAGTTTGAAAAGAGGATCCACTGATGATGTGTTGGCTTGTCCAACATTCTCATTGTAATGAAGTGCATAACAACAGTAGTCCTGGCAGGACACAGTAGCCTGGACAGCTGTAACGAAAGTATATTGTTATGATAACAGGGCATACTTACAAGATGCTCTCAGCTCTCAGCCTCCAACAACTCTGACATTGTCGGTCCTTGTTTCAGAACTGTGATTTTCCCCCAGTTTTTCTAAAACTTCACAAACAAAATGAGAACATTCATTCCTCCATCCCAGCACCCTTCTCTGTTCTCTCACTTCTATCTTCCTGTCCCATTTTCTTCAGCCACCTCACCTCCTCCCACCTCTATATTAATACAGCAATACACAGTCGCACCATTAGCCAAACCCCTTGACGTTCCAATGGTCCACCATCCAAACATTTCTTGTTGTTCATTTTTCTTCCTGTTTATGGACTCAAATGTGTTCATGTTTATACTCAAAACTATACACCATGAGAAAGCTTAAATTCCTGTGAATCAATTGACGCAAGACACATCAAGAGACAATCACAACAGGAGGCACAATACACGCCAACATCAAACAAACAACCATGTCCAAATTGATCTGTTATCAATCTGTGATCGATAACACTCGGACAAAAATGTCTGGTAACATCCACAAAGGTCTACATGATCCACTGCAGTAAAGATATTTAGCCGAAACCAAGATAGTAATCTACAGAAAGAAGTTTTCTCCTTTCCAATTAGTAGGTGATGCGCTCGTCTCCACTGTTTTTCCAGTTACAACTTCTGGAATGTAAGCAGAAGGGTGGCATCTTGTCTCCCGTTACTCTCTAGAGTTTCAGGCTTCAAGTGACACCTCACTTGACCAATCACGATCTGGCACATGAAGCTAAGCAACCAGAGAAGCCAATAACAGTCTGAGATGAAAGGTGCTCCTTCTCTTCTCAGACATGTGTGAAGATTGAGCCAATCACAGCTGATTTCAAAGATGACTGACACTTTGAATAGCAAATGAAATTCTGAACACGCTGATATGCCACTTCAGTGGGTTATTTACAGCTGTACTGTATAAAACATTATGTACAACAGTTCGTCATCCATGCCTTCTACATCCCAGGTCACAAACTTGATTGCTGACTCACCTTCTTGTTTCTTGTTGCAGAAATTTAGACAATTGCCACCAGCCTCCGACCCTCTTCCTATTTGTTGTCAAGATTAAAACTTGAAATGGGAATTGTTATTATTCATCTTCTCTTCTGTCTCAATCATAAGCATTCACTGTCTTAAAGCCAAATGAATAACCATGTCATATGATTAGGCGTGTGCGTGCGTCATAACCTGCTGACCATGCCACCACGTATGTTATTATCAACTGATTAAATGAACATTCTGTCCTGATTGTACAACACATTATGACCTGCCTATTGTGCTGACATTGTTCTGATGGTAGAACAAAGTCATCCTGTCTACAAGATAATGTATTGTATATAATCTAACAACTTCCCCTGCTCTGGGCTCAGCAAGGACAGCAAGGAGGGAGCCCATCCGCAGGCATCTGAATAAAATCTCAGAAAGACAATGAATGACTTGTGCTTTTTAAACAAACTTCACTGTTTAGGTCTACATCGGTGGAACTGAGTTCTTCACAAAACAGTCCATGGGAGCACATCCCACTCTCACATCAGCTCATTAAACAATTTCCCCTCTGGGATTCATTCATTCATTCATCTTCTATACCCACCTTATCCCTTTCGGGGTTGCGGGGGGCTGGAGCCTATCCCAGCTGTCAACAGGCGAGAGGCAGGGTACACCCTGGACCGGTCACCAGTCGATCGCAGGGCAACATACACAGACATACAAACATTCACACACCTAAGGGCAATCTTAGAGTAACCAATTAACCTAATGAGCATGTTTTTGGTCTGTGGGAGAAAGCCGGAGTGCCCGGAGAGAACCCATGCAAGCATGGGAAGAACATGCAAGCTTCGCACAGAAAGGCCGCACATGACCCGGGGATCGAACAGGCGACCTTCTTGCTGTGAGGCACGCAAACTACCTGCTGCTCCACCGTGTCGTCCCCCTTTGGGATCAATAAAGTAACTCTGATTCTGATTCTGATAATCAAAAGTCCCTGTGAGGCCGAACCACGCTTACACCTAAACATTTGCCCCTCACTTTAGACCTCCTTGGTCGTTGCAGCACTACTCTCCACACATCTCCATTTATAGAAAAAGTCTCAGAATCCATGTTCCCATGCTTTCTATTCTGCTCAAAGTTCATAACCGCTATCCTCTACTCCCAAACATATTGACACACAGCCATGTCTTGACATTTCCATCCATCCCTCTGGCTTTGCGTACTACCTCTTATGCAGCCAGGCTAACCAGTCCAGTTTACTTCAACCCATCTACGTCTTTCGACTAAATTCATTCCTAAGTCCACATGAAGCTATCAATGACTACAAAAGCTAAGACTCACCTCACCCCCCATCCCGCACTCCTCATCAATTCATCCCTCTTTCCCTTCTTTCCCCTCATCCCTCAATGTGTCTTTAACCAATTCGACAATGTGTGGCTTTTGTCTCAGCTAGTTTTAAAATCAGTTTGATTCTTCAAATAAGCAAAGGCATCTACTACTCAAATATTTAAATAATTATTCTATATAACAATTATATTCTTATATATCTCATGATTGATCTTATGGAGGCCAAAACAGCCAGATACACAGGAACAGTTCACACAAGCCATCACCCTGATGAACAATTAGGTGTCATACAGTGTCACTAACCCTCAGACACCAAAACATCCACAGATGGCCATTGATAATCCATTAATAAATTAATCATTCACTGTCATGGTCAATATAAATAACTGCAATACTTGTCCTCATTGAGTTGTATGTCTATTCTTCTGAAGCAAGTACACTGAGTGCAACGTTTAAACAGGAGTCAAATTCCTTGTATGTGCACACATATGGCCAATAAAGCCGATTGTGATTTTCATTCTAATTCTGATTGGAAGATGACTGTGACAACAATGCAATCAGCTGTAAATGGAAAAAATATTCTTAGCTTCGACGAAATGTAATTCAATTGTCCCAAAACAAAACATTATGACATTCTTGAATTTCCCATTCAGCAGTGTATGCAGGTATTCTGTGTATTACATTTGTGGTTAGTTTAGATAAATTTGCTTACAGCATAACATGTAAGATTCTTTTTCTGTTAATTGGTCTTAAAAAAAAAAAAAAAAAAAAAAAGCCTAATTAATTTATTCTGATGTAAAGAAACATTAAAACATATCCAAAGGCACTCTCAAATTCTATTTGCTTGTAGTGTGTGAGAATTTCAGAACACAGGCATCAAGTCTCAAAACTGTTTCTGTCACATTACAGAGACTTAATTCCCTGGAGACTTGCCTTAACCATAACATAACCACCACTTGACAAACCCAAATCATTACCCTAACCATAGTCTTAAAGGTCCCATGTTATAAAGCTTTTTCAATATGTTACATTGGTCTATGATTTCCACAAAACATGTTTTTAAAGCTGTTTGCTGGAAATAGATTCTCACCTCCCCTATTTCCCTCTGTTTCAGTCCCTTTCAGAATGCACTGTTTCTGGTGTCTGTAGCTTTAAATGCAAATGAGCTGCTGCCCCACACATAAAGTGTTACCATGGTAACAGAGAGAGCTTAGACCTGTGTGAAAGTAGTGGACGTGGCGGTAAAGAACCGTGTGCTTCGGTAGTTCAACCGTACATGTTCGAACCTGAATCGGATCTTGAAGAAGGAGGGGAGGCTCCTTCAGAACCTTACACTCAGAGACTCTGAATGGTTTGTCAAAAAATGTCTTTCTATTTTTTTTCTCTTCAATATGAGCACCCCCTGTACAGGGGGCAGTATGAGATGACCGCAGTTCAGATGGTCAATGCTCACACTAGGAAGCACCAATACCAGAATAGCGGGGAGAAACTCAGCTAAAAGCTTCTGCCAAGCATTGCCACCCAAACAAAACATAATTCAGACCCCAAGAAATCATATGGGCATGTAACAGAAACACAAAAATAGTGTATGTCCACTTTAGTGCATCTGCTGATTTCACCTTGTCACGCATTGGTGTTTCTATGGTGAACTTGGGTGCTGCCCCTCGAATCGCTTGACTCTGACTGGTCAATAGAGGTGTCCATCATCAAATTCGACCACTGGGTTGCTGAGACATTGGCCAGTCTAATTGTGTTGTTAGTCTCAGCGCTCCTTGTCATTTACACATGAATGGGCAGAGTGTACACAGACAAAACTGCTGACCAGCACTACTGGCCATTCACCTCAAGCTGAGAAAAAGTAGCTTGCGAGAGAACGCACATTCAGCCATAAAATGTGGGTGCTATTATTGGTTGCAAATACTGGTATGCAGGATTTCTTATGTCTTTAGCTTTATACATGCATGAATTGTCAATTTTTTTATTTGTTTGTATCAGTGCACATGTGAAAAGTGTGCAACAGTGCAGTCAAAGCCTGAGAACATATGCTGCCAGGAGGTGCCACAGGTCACATTATGTTTACCTTCACTTATGATTGCAGTGTATGATTGCAGATAACATACCACAGCAGATACTTACCTTAAGTTATGCATAATAGGTTACAAGATTGCTGCAGCAGCTGGATGAAAGGCCTCCATGCATGATCGACCATCCAGATTTACAACCTGTTAGCCTAAATGTGTTCTTGCTGCAGAATGCATGCAACATTTACAGGGCTGAATACAGCTATGGGGGATAGAGCAGTGAGTTTTATCTATGATAACCTACTTAACTTCACTGTTCATACACCATAATATACTAAATACAGTCAGCCTGTTATGGCTGTGCTCTCTGGTCATTTTGTTTTTGTGTTTCTGCTTGTGTTTTCTCTCTCACTTCTTTTCTCAGCAGTGTAGAGTGAGGGGGGAGCTGGGTTGAGTATCTCTGGCTGCGCCGCTGAGACACACCTGAGCCGCATCAGCGCACATCAGCGTGCGGCTTCTTAAGCCGGCTCCTCTCTCTCTTTGTCACCAGATGATTACTTTGTCCAGCCGCTTGTGTCTCCCTGAGAGTGGTCTCTAGCTAATTGTTCTTCGAGTTATTTGAACCATAGACTTCTCTAGTGTAATCCCTGTTTGCAGATGATTTTTTGTTACAACACTCTTGCTGAGTTTTTCTCCCTTACGAGGTGAATTTCTGTTGTACTTTGTTTTGTGCCTTTATTCCCCGCGTGGAGATTTCTGTTATATTCTTTGTCACTTCATGTTTTTAGACATTAAATCTTGAGTCTCTTGTCTCTGCATATCGGGTCCTGGCCTCTCTGTGTCTCGAGTCCTTAACACAGCCAATGCCACAAATTCAGATCATATGTTTTCTTGAACATACAGCCAAGTTTTTCCTAAGCAAATACTGTATATTACACATGAATTCACATGAAACATTTTAAAGATATACAATAAAAATTTATTGACCGCAGTCATGAATATTTTTACATGGAAATACAGTACAAGTGAAGGATTCACTGAATCCAAATTAGAAAAATGTGAATACAGATGTTGACGTTATAACACCTAACTAACTAACATAATGTTCATTTTTCTCAGTCGTTACAGGTATTTAGTTTATAGGAGTTTTGTGAGCTGGTGCTGGGGCTTCCTCGGGCGGAAGATAAGTGTAGTTATCCCATCATGCGTAGTACTTCGCTGATGTCCAGGGAAGATACGGAGCCTTCAACCCCCCCTGCCCCCCCACCCCCATTTAATCTCGACATGTAGCTGGCAATGACCTCCTTCTTGTGAAGACACATCCGACGGGGTGTTTATCTTCAGAATCTCAGCTCTGTACATTAATGGGTCGACCTTCTCCATGATCATGTCCATAAAATCATCAATATACCCTGTGCAATACACAGACACACACACAAAAAAGTGAATCATTAGTATCATTTACTAGATTATTCAACAACTGTTAATATAGTGACATTTTACACTTTGAATTTTGCAGTTTCTCAGGTATTTAAGTGTGATTTTTGTTTTATTTATTGCGTTGAAAGTGAAAAAAAAAAGAAGTTAACACTTACACATGTGGCCTCATTCTTCACTGGTTTAGCTCTTTGGCTCTGCACTCTCCCTTCATGGACTTTGGAAAGCTCAGTTTGAAAAGAGGATCCCCTGATGATGTGGTGGCTTGTCCTCTATCAGCATTCTGGTTGCAATGCATTGCCTTACAATAGTCCTTGCAGAACACAGTAGCCTGGACAGCTGTAACAAAAATACATTTTTATGATAACAGGGTGTACTTAGGAGTAAATCATGACAGCACTGTTACAATATAAATTCAAGCACTAAAGGATGCAACAGCACACTGTTACACTTGATCAACAGCAGGCAACTGTAATGATGCACTGGCCTATATAAAAAACAAGGAGTGACATCAACTTAATCTTGCATGTATAGCTATGCCAACAGCTACATACAGTTTAAACAATCACTCATAAATAAACTCCAAGAGAAGACACTCATTGCAAAGAATGGCTTGGAGTGTAAATTGTGCTGTGATGTAGCAGTCTCAATCATACACTCGTTTTGCCCTGGGCTATGCTAACATATTCCGGTTTAGAAAATATTTCCAAATGCATTATTTTCACAAATTCCCGAAGATTAGACCCGCTTGACTGACTGGATCGCTGGATTTGCATGTGGAGACCATGCTGAATGCTAACTAGAAGCTAGCGGTTAGTGTTAGCTTGTGCTATATGGCAAAACACACGCTACAACATGCAAGAGTTCGCGCTAATCTACAAAAGAAACACACAGCTCATTATTTGTATACTTACATGTCCCTCCTCTGCAGGTGTTCCAAAGCTGGAAGTGACCTCTCCCTTAAAAAAAGTCTCCCGACTAATCCTGCCTCCTACTGACTGAGGGTGGAGAAACAGTCAGTCATGAAGTGGTTAGCACACACCAACAGGTTTTTGCCGACTGTAGCTGGGACGTTCCCTTAAAAAATGAATTCAATCCACGCCGCTCTTCTATCCTCTGCGGCTGGGAGCCGGTGGAACGACAAACAACAGAATACTGAATGTGGAACCTCCACATTATGATTCCTAACATGGTGCTTTCGATAACGAAATGGCGGATCTGCGTGAAGGTAGCGCTGTATCTGGTGGGTGGAGAGACACCGTACCTATGCCTCGATGGGAGGGAAGATGGGGAGGGGGTTGGTGGCTGGTGGGTGGGAATATGCAAATGTGCTGGCTTCTTACATAGAAGTCGGCGCCGAATTTGATCGACTCGTTTGGAAGCTGCAGGCAGGGTGCCTTCAGAGATCCGTATCTCACTCAAAAAAGCATGGACGGTCTTATTTCACACTTTGTATGCGTGTGGCAGCACCAGAGACCCAAATAACACCCCAAATCCCAGAAAAAGTGAGCTTTTCATAATATGGGAACTTTAACCTAACCTTAGACAATATTCACCCTAAAACTGAATGATTTACATTATGGGGACTTGTGTTTTCCCCCCATAAGGCCAGTTCCCACAATGTGGCTGTGTAAACACACTTATGCCCGCATAACATTAATAATACATGGACACACACACACACACACACACACACACACACTCACTCACTCACAAACACACGCACACAAACAAGCAAACTATTGCTGACCTGGCTGTCTGGGTCACCGGGCATGCCCAGTACTGGTGCTGGTGGTCTCGGGGGGTTGATGGGTGGGTGTGATGGAGTCACTGGAGGTCGTGTGGCCAAACGTGGTCTTTCACACACCTCACACAGAATACTGCTGGCTGCATTTACCATGGTACAGCTCTTACACTGCCACTCTGAGAAGAAGTCATTAAGACACACACACAGAAACATCAATTCTTTGAATTTAACTTAACTTTGTGGTAAAGTTATTTTTGCTCCAGAAAGACTATGACTTTGGTGCCCCCCAGAAAAAAAAAATCCAATCAATCAAGTCTACTTTGCCATTCCATCTTGATTCAAATTTATTGTTAATGAAACTCAACATTTCCTGCAGGTGTTAACAGTAAAAGCCTTACATCCAAGTGAAGGCATTAGCCCCCTAGATATCACAAAGTCGAAAGGGGCCCATTTTCACATACATACATATGATTCAGGATGTACTTGGGCCCAAAATGAAAATAGTGCCATTACACATGGCAGCTGTGGCTCTGGGGGCAAAGCGATCGTTCACCTATCAGGAGGTCAAGATACTGAACCCCAAAACTCCCCCTGATGTTGTGCCATTGCTGTTAGCTGCCGTATGAATGTGTGCGTGAACAGGGAATGCAGACCCTCAGAAAAAGCGCTTTGAGTGGTCTTCAGACTAGAAAAGTGCTATACAAATACAGCACATTAAATATGACAATCAAGCATTAATTTATGATTTAAACTACAATAACATGAAAACAATCATTATAAGACTTTATTCAGCTGATAAAGCAGAATAAAAAAGGAGAGGTAGAAAACAGAACGAGTAGAACAAATAGACAATAAAAAAGATTCAAAATAAATCATCTATAGGCCATATATATAAATATAAACATAAATATATATACACACACACACACACACACACACACACACACACACACACACAATGCTTAACAAATTTATTAGACCACCTGTCATAAAAACCAGAAAACATAAATATTTTAGAAATCTTTCAAAAACTTTTTTAAAACTAAAAATGTTATTGTTATTTATTTGGCAAAAAAACAAACTGAAACGACTAAATAGTCCTTTTTCACATTTTGTATGGCCTCCTTTGGTCTTGATAACAGCTTGCATTCTTGCTGGCGTTGTATTTACGTACTTTTTGACAGTCTCTTTTGTTATTGAGTTCCAAATAGTTTCTTGCTGTTTCCACAGACTTGCTTTGGATAAAACTTTTGTGAGATCAATCTTAGAATCTACTAAATCAAGTAGAAATTTGTTCAATAGTATTCAAATCCGGACTTTGACTTGGCTAGTCCATCAGTTCCAGTACTCCTGATTCCTTTTTCTTGGTCAAATAGTCTCAAAGCACAACTTTGAAGTATGCTTGGGGTCATTGTGTTGGTATATGAACCCACGCCCAATCAGATTCAGTCCAGAAGGAAATCCATGATGCACTAAGATATTGTGGTAGATGGTCTTGTTCACGATACCATCGATTTTCACTAATTTGCCCACACCGTTTCCACAAATGGAACCCCATACCATAATGGAATCTCCACCGTGTTTCACTGGGTGCAATGCATCTGGCATCAAAACGTTCTCCAGCTTTTCTGCGGACATAAACACGACAATGCTGACCGAAGAGTTCAAACTTGGATTCGTCCGTCCAGAGTACCTTCTTCCAGTCATCAACAGTCCAGTGTTTGTGCTCCCTGGCAAATCTGAGGCGTTTTGGGATGTTTGCAGGCCTCAATAATGATTAATTCTTCCCTTTAAGCCTTGTTCCGTCTTTTGTCTGCTTATGGTCATTCTGGAGACTTTCTCAGACTCTGATCTAGAAGCATTCATCTCCGCCTGAAGATCAGCAGTGGTCTTCCTTCTGTCTCTAGTACTTAAAATCTTGAGGAAACTTTTGTTTCCTGCCTCTTCCTTGGCGCATTTTGTAAGTTCCAGTCTCGGCAATTGACTCCAAAGCATACTTGAACACACTGTGAGAACACTTTATGTCTCAGAGACCATCCAGCATCATGAAGTGCTTTAATGTGGACTCTTTCATCTTCAGTGAGCTCTCGACATTTTACGATTTTGAACAGAAATGAGGAATTTAAAACTGAATTCACCTTTTTATACCCAAATTTGAGCCGGCTCACTGGGCTTCTCTGAGAAGTCAGAAATTAATCAAGCATAACATTCAACCACTGAAACTAATTTTTCTGTTCAGGAATGCAAGTAAATAACAATAATTTGATACGAAATAATAATGTGCTTTACTATTTTTTCAGTTGTTTTGTATATCAGTAAATTTTTAAAATAACAATAATAATTATATTTTAGCATCAAAAATATCATTTCAGTTAAAGAGCTTCTACATATTGGTGTATTAACCATTACAAAAAAACCCACCTCCTCAATGGTTTCCAGATGGCAGAGCCAGCTGATGAGAGCCAGCTCTCAAGATTTTGAGAGTTTGCTCGGTCTTTTTCTGTCCCTATCAGATTTTCCACAGGCCCAGCAGACCATTGTGTAGAAGATTGCAGATGCCACCACAGTGTCATTAAATGTTCTTTAACAGTGTTTTGCACATTCCAAAAGACTTCAGTCTTCTCAGCAGATGGAGATGACTTTCGCCCTTCTTATACAGGACGTCTGTGTTATTAGTCCAGTCCATTTTGTGGTTGAGGTGAACACCAGGGTATTTGTGCTCGCCCATGATCTTGATGTCCAAACCCTGAGTGTTCACTGGTGTAGTCTGTCTAACTGCTGACTCTCCAGACCTCTCTGGCATTGTTCTCCTGAGAGTCCTCCTCCAACTTCCTCCTGTAGCTGTTTTTGCCTCTCCTTCTTTTTAGTTAACTTCCTCAGCTCATGTTTATCCCCAGATCTAAAACCCCTCTTCTTCTCATAGGGCTTTTAGTTCCAGGACACCCAGGCTTTGTTATTTGCGAAAAACCATACCTTCCTGATAGGTGCAGTTTTCCACAGAGAAGTTTATGTAGTTCATGATGCACATTGTTAGTGTCCTCCGTGTGGGGACTGCACAACACTTGCCAGTTAGTGGTGTCAAAGCAGTGTCCTACTGCCATACTGGCCTCCTCTGACCATCTCCTGACATACCTTATGGTTTGCTGGTGTTTATTAACCACTGGTATGTAGGCAAGGAGCATATGATCCAGGTTGTGTGTTAGAATGGCCCTGTGTAGGGAGGGGTGAAGAGCTGTAAGTGTCCTTTGTGTTCACATACAGTCAGTCCAAGGTCCTATTGTCTCTGGTTTGGCATTTAAGATAATGGGTGAAGGTGGGGAGAGGGGAAGACATGAAGCATGATTGAAGTCTTCAGAGATAAGGAGAAGGGACTGAGTGTGTGATGTCTGCAGTTGTGAAACCACAGTATGTAGGAGATTGCATGCTGCTGTAGTGTCAGCCAATGAGGGGATATACAGTGTTATCGCAATGACATGGGAGAACTCCCCTAGGAAGTAGTATGGCTGAATGCTAACAGCTTGCAGCTCCATGTGTGTAGTGCAGCATTGTGTCTTTACATTGATGTGCCCCGGGTTACACCATCTGTTTGTCACAAACATTGCTATTCTCCCACCGTTCCTCTTACTGCTCTCCATTGTTTTCCTGTCTGCTCTCAGCAGTTGAAAACCATCCAAAGTAACGTTCAAGTCCAGGGTGAGTTCATTCAGTCACATCTCTCTGAAACATATTGTGGTGGGTGGCACAGAGTCGGAAAGGGGGAGGTGTGCCAATTAGTCAGGCTGGGGATATAGGGCTATGACACAAATATTCATTTTCACAAAGTCTGCTGCCTCAGTTTTTATGATGGCAATTTACATATACTCCAGAATGTTATGAGAGTAATCAGATGAATTGCAATCGACTCCTTGCCATGAAAATGAACCTAATCCCTAAAAAACATTTACACTGCATTTCAGCCCTGCCACAAAAGGAATAGCTGACATCATGTCAGTGATTTTTTCATTAACACATGTGAGAGTGTTGATGAGGACAAGGCTGGAGATCACTCTGTCATTCTGATTGAGTTAGAATAACAGACTGGAAGCTTTAAAAGAAGGGTGGTGCTTGAAATCATTGTTCTTCCTCCATTAACCATGGTTACCTGCAAGGAAACACGTGCAGTCATCATTGCTTTGCACAAAATGGCTTCACAGACAAGGATATTGCTGCTAGTAAGATTGTACCTAAATCAAGCATTTATCAGATCATCAAGAACTTCAAGGACAGACGTTCAATTGCTGTGAAGAAGGCTTCAGGGCGCCCAAGAAAGTCCAGCCAGTGCCAGTACCTTCTCCTAAAGTTGATTCAGCTGCGGGATCGAGGCACCACCAGTACAGAGCTTGCTCGGGAATGGCAGCAGGCAGGTGTGAGTGCATCTGCACACACAGTGAGGCAAAGACTCATGGAGGATGGCCTGGTGTCAAGAGGGACAGCAAAGAAGCCAACTCTCTCCAGGAAAAACATCAAGGACAGACTGATATTCTGCAAAAGGTACAGGGATTGGACTGCTGAGGACTGGGGGAAAGTCATTTTCTCTGATGAATCCCTTTTCCAATTATTTGGGGCATCTGGAAAAAGGCTTGTCCGGAGCAGAAAAGGTGAGTGCTACCACCAGTCTTGTGTCATGCCAACAGCAAAGCATCCTGAGACCATTCATGTGTGGGGTTGCTTCTCAGCCAAGGGAGTGGGCTCACTCACAATTTTGCCTAAGAACACAGCCAAGAATAAAGAATGGTACCAAAACATTCTCTGAGAGCAACTTCTCCCAACCATCCAAGAACAGTTCTGGGACGACCAATGCCTTTTCCAACATGTGGTGTTGTTTGTTCCTCTGCAGGGAGGACATCAGCGGTCCATTCTCTGCTCTTGCCGTGGGACTGTTTTGTTATTTTCATTTGTTTTCTTAGGGTTTCTTTTTCTGTCTAGTCTGCCTCGACAAGTGTGCTGGTAGCGAGCAAACAAACAGCTGGGTATTGCCCTTGGGGCAGACTAGTTTTTCTTTTCTTTATTTTTCATTTGTTTGTCTTATTTTTGGTTCGGCTTGTTTCCCCCATTCAATCATTTATCTTACCTATAGGTCGACCCCAGTTGGGTGGTCAGGGCAGGCTTAAGGTGTGCTTACTCTTTTGCAGTGTAACTGTTTTTGCACGTATGTAAATCTTCGATTTAAGCTTGGAATTGGAGTATATTTACTTTGTGAACAAGCCTTGTCTGTAGAGTGAATTGGTGTGTTTTCACATATTCCTGCCCCTGCCCAGGTTTGTCTGACTGGAGGTTAACGGCAAGGAGGTTAAGTGTGGTAATGGTTTATCTAATATAATTGTCAAGCCAAGTTTCCTTCTAATAAATAAATACTTCTTTCATACTTCATGGCTGATTGTCATTTGTGGTGCTAGCGACCTGTAGTGGGTGTAACAATATAATGCTATACTCACTGTACTCCCTCTGCAGCCTGGTTAGCACCATTAGTTGTTTTAAATAGTCCAAAAAGGAGTAAAAAGCATATCACGAATCTCACCAGTTGTCCATCCATATGTGTATACAACCAACTGAGATTAGTGGCAAAAGAAACACACAAAAAGGACAGAAACAAACCGAAACAAAGAAAAGAGGTCGGATCTGCTGCTAAAAGCTTTCTCCAATCTGACGGCATGGGTAGTAAGTCAAGTATAAATGCCACAGATGAATAGATTTACTTGCTTTTATCTCAGTTTCTTCAGTCACAGGGGAAAACTAGAAAGTAGTATAAAAAGGATTACTGGAGCTGTGGGACGCACGTGGAGATAACACAGACCTGTAAGGGTGGCAGGCTGAGATTCATCTGCTTTACAGCTGATCGATTCCATGCAGGGACGCTCACACTCCTCACACAGCACATCATGGACAGAGTTGACTTTCATGCAGTGACAGCAGTGCCAGGTGGAAGAACTGAAACAAGGGAAGAGGTACTGTTACTGCTATATCAATTTGTATCAACAGAATATTTATCTATACATATTGGCTTTGTTCTTTTCATAGCTATAGTAGGACTCAGTTCTAAAACTTTGACTTCCATTATGTCTAAACTGTCACTACACTTTGCTGTGACCAGCTTTAAGTTTGACCATATCCCTGACTTAACCCTAACCCCCTGTAACCTGCAGAATTTGATTGGATCAGATACAGTCACAAGTGCAGTCTTCGCAGCTTGCAAGTCATTATTCAGATGAAAATCAAAACCAGCAATTGCATTTATGTTTAATCTATTCTGCACTACATTGTTGACATAATTGAAACCTCATGTCTCTTCTACAGGGACACCATAACAACTGATCTGCATCAAACCACAGGGGGTGGAAATAGGGCAGCTGACCAGCAAAGAAAGGGACTCCTCAAATTAATGGTGCTGACATATACAGTGACTGACCTTTTACCTCAATAGTTAATGATCAAATTGTTACTTGAAGTAGACTGACAAGTAGTCAGAACCAGCACTGGCTGTGGTCCAGTGGGATCAGAGCTATTAATCTGGACCTGTAACTGCTCCTGTTTTGAGGTGAGGAAGATGGTGATGATGATGTCACAGCTGTTCGATGGTGGTTGGCCCTCTCAGGGTAGGAGTGGTACAGTCTGTCACATTCTGAGCAGAGCCCCTGGAGGCAGGTGAGGCAGTGGGCAGAGATACGGACTATTTCACAGATAGTGCAGTTCTCTGAAACAGAGATAACAATAATCTGTACCAATTCACAAATTCAATTTCTGTGATTAACCAGAATTCCGTTTTTTTTGTGGGAGTATAAAGTGTAGACTAAAAAAAAAATGCAGGCAGAAAGTTAGAGGTTGATATCATTAAGGGAATAACTGTGTTCCTGAATTGTGAAATATTCAATACTCTCCAGCTGCTGAAGTATAGCTGCAGTATGGAGTTGCCTTAGGTTGGCTGCCATATAACAGGGCAACTTGCTGGATGGTAGCATTGTTCTGGGTGAGTTCTCAGTTCAGCGTGTTGTAAATATGGTATATTAAGTAGATAGCACAGAATTACTGGGCGCCTACTGGGTGCTATGCTGCTATGTGGGTTCTATGGTCTATCAGAATTCTAAAGAGCAACACATTAGCAGTAAAACACCATGTCATCTACATCTACCCATTGTTTTCTAGTCCACTGAAGTTCTATGTACGTTGATGCACAATATATAACACCACAAAATATATCCTACACAATACAGCATTCATATACACCAATCTACTATGTTTGTTGAATATGAGAGTAAGACACACATATCAACCATGTTTGTGATTATTAAGTTCATCTAATATAACATAAACAAGCACAAATAAATACATAGCTAACCAAGTTAGTGAGTTAGTTAACAATGGTTCCTCTCCTCACCTGGGTGTTTGATTGAGGTTGAAAAGACCTGAATGGACCTGAGACCTTGGAAGTTGGAGGACAGGGAGTAAGCATAGTTGTTCTCCCTGGAGGAGTGATGGTGGAGGGGGAAGGCTAGAGACTTGGTCTGACCATCTGAATGGCATGAAGTAGAGGAGGAATGGTAGGCCACAGCATCAGTGTTGAGACCGACATCCTAAGAGGATAGAAGAGTAGGTAAAAGCTGACTTGAAGAATTAGTGCCCATTATGAACTTTAAAATAAGAGATGGATCATTTGTAGCAGAACCAGATACCTCCAATCAGCTTTCCCTCTCACATGCCTTCAGGAGAGCTGGGAAGGAGGGACATTTCAACTACAAAGGGTTACCTATCAGTTAAACTGTTTTTCATGGAGATGCTAATCCTTTCTAACAGCTCCACACCAAATGAAGGCATTAGAACCATCAGGATGGACAATTAACAGGTCTCAAAAGACCTCAAGAACCAGATAACATTGACAAGTTATAAATGAGACATTCCTGTAGTCTGTGTGCTTTCTTTTCTACCACATCAGGATAATGCAAATGATATATTTGATTCACCTTTGGATGTTCCGACAGCACTAAACTCACAATTTGTATGGTATCAATGCTTTTGAGGTTGTAAAATGACAAAACTATGATCTTAACTCTCATAAGCATTTTTGTCTGGGTTTCTACCATGGAACCATACTGCCATCTAGAGACTAGAAGTGGTTGGGTTTCAGATACGTGACATTAGACAGTTATAATTACTAGTGCTTAATTCACCAAATATAATCTGTCTTTCCTTGCTCCTTTATTCTAAAAGTTAGCTATACTGTTAATTATCATATAAGTTAGTATTAGTATTGAAGAATGTTGCCATTAATCAACGAAATGTGTCTGATGCATGTATATTGGTGTCAACAGACATGTTGTAAACAATCTTGATGTGTGATTGAAAATTGATCATTTAAACTTCGTGATTGACCATAGTGATAAGCAGATGAGTCAATCGCACGCAATCGTTAGTGAACATTTTCTTATTTTAGGACGAAATGACAGCGTTCACCTGTAAATCATTGCAACATGAGCAAATCCTGATTGTCAGGGTATATTCTCCTGCAGCCCACGGCAAGTGCTCACTTTTTACTCGCTTTTACTTTTCACTTCATTACTTCACGTTTAGTTGTCTTCCACTTCTCTTCAGAAAAATGTTTTTCTGTAGTTCTTTTTCCAGTGTTTGTGTTACTTCAGTTTTTGCTTAAACTGCATGACTTTTTCAAAGTTAAAGCCAAACTCTTCTTTTCTTTAGCCATTAAGGCAATAACATCATAATATTTTTGTATATATTTTCGACTAGCCATAGAAAGTATTCTCAACTTTATTATTAACCAAGAAGTTTTGCCATACAGTCGTCAACCTCTTTGGACTGAAGTCCTGCAGCCAGGCTCAACCCATCTGTCTGGCTCAAATAGCAACCGAAAGTGCCGCTCCTCTTCTGTTACTGACACCAAAGGGCCAGCCCCTGAAGCACCTCTGTCCAATATTGGCTCTCAACACCAAAGTTTGACTGGTTCTCCCCGTTGGACTGCAGCACAGATCGGAGCCATAAGCGACAGCCTGGGGCCCCCCTTTGTGTCAGTCCAGGACACACCATCATCAGAGTGCCGCTGGCACAGAAGTAGGCATTTTCTATGCTGCATTGAATAAGAGCTGGTGTCGTAGGCTATAACTATCTTAATTTTCATTAGACTTGCCTAGTCATTAATTCAAGAAATTAATACTACATTTGCGTCCTCATTTTTCTTCAAACTACTTCTCACTATTGCCAAACTCATTCCTTTTATTATCTTACAATAGCTTCTTCAACCAGTTGTTTGCATTACATCATATAATCTATATTATTCATCATATCATTCATTATTCATATACATTCTCATTTATTGTGCCAAATAAATAATACTTTTCATTTGACATTGTCAGTGTCCTTTTGAGCTGGAAATAGACGATCACTGAATCGCGAGCTTACGCTTCAGATGATGAGACTGATCTATCATTAATTCATTAATTATTATTAAATCAGCATTAAAAGAAAAGAATAAATAAAATCCTTCTGAGCTGATGAAAGTTGGTGCCCCTTTCTATATTAGCAAGTGCAAATATTAAGCCCAAAGGTTTAATGACCTAATTCCCCTCCAATTTAGTATAATCTAATACTTATAAACGACAGACAAGATGGTGGAGAGTGATATAGCAGCTGTTTCCATAATCTCATCAGACACTTGGAATAACAATCAGAGCCTGCCAGTGGCAAAAGTAAACACTTTCAGTGCACGAGCATTGGTGGTGCACCAATGCTTGAAGTGATTACATTGTAGCTCATTTTATGGGTACAGTGTTCTTGCTCAAAACTGTCATCTCCATTAGACATAAAAACATGAAAATAAGCTCCATGGGAATCTGCACACAACACCACTTTCACTGTTTGAAAATGTAATCTCGGTCAAACTGTTATGACAAATAATTCAACATCACATCATAACATCACAGTATAAGACATTAAGTAGTAGCCAATGTCTCTCCTTGAACTGGTTTCCTCCCTTATGGACATGCACAAAAATAGTTATTCAAAAACCTATGTGTTTTTTTTTTCCTATTCAATATTTACATCATTGTTAGGTAATGATCTCTAGTGGCCAAAGTAATTATAATAGGAAAAGCAAAGAAGGAAGTTAGGTAAGTCAGGCAGTATAAAAATGCAAGAAAGTCCACATATGGAGGAAGGTGGGTTGGCTGGATGTGTCAAACAAATACAGGACTTTTACCCAGGAGACCGTGCTTTGTGTCCCATGTGAAACCGAAAGTCAACATTAACTTATTTTAAGTTATTTAATGTACTTAAGTTACATAATGTAAGTAAAGTTTTTAATCAAAACCATGATCTTTTCCTAACTCTAAACAAGTAATTTTGTCGCCTACAACTGACCAAGTAGGTATGGTGCCTAAATGTAATCAAGTAGTTTTATTCCCTAAACCAAAGCAAACTGCACCTTATCTCAATCTTAACCACATGACAACAATGTTCCAGTACACGTATTGCTGGTACTCTCAAATAATTCAGATGTGTTATTTTGGGAGTAATTTGCATTCCATCTATTCAGCTGTTCTAGTAGATCTCTGCTCTGCTGAAGCCTAATATTAACTACAGATTAACTAAATTTTTGTACAGAGCGAGGATTGTGAATTTTGTCCTTCATCACTTACATTGGAGGGCGGCAAAGTGCGCATGCGCGTGCGCGTGCCTCACAGCAAGAAGGTCACCGGTTCGATCCCCGAGTCAGGCGGGGCCTTTCTGTGCGAAGTTTGCATGTTCTTCCCGTGCATGCGTGGGTTCTTTCCAGGCACTCCGGCTTCCTCCCACAGACCAAAAACATGCTCATTAGGTTGATTGGTTACTCTAAAATGTCCCTAGGTGTGAATGTGAGAGTGAATGGTTGTGTGTGTGTGTTGTGTGTGGCGACCGGCTCAGGGTGTACCCTGCCTCTCGCCCATTGACAGCTGGGATAGGCTCCAGCCCCCCCCCCAACCCTGAAAGGGATGATCGAGGGCATAGAAGATGAATGAATGAATGAATGAATCACTTACATTGGAATCACGCTCTTTTCAAGTCCAGTATGAAGAAGGGGAAAGATTACAGCAAGCGAAACCTTCTTTAATGTCCATATAGGCACCTGATAAAAAAGTGAATGTCTTCATGTTCTTATTTAATCAACTCTCAAGCACTGTCTATTTGTTACAGGCTTGAGCAACAGCCGAAATCATCTTTCATGGTAGATGTAATTTTATATCATGGCAACGATATAAATCATGGTATAGTAATTGCAAAGTTCATTCAATTATGAAATGGTTTAAAGTAACCATACCATACCATACTATTTGATTATTTTTTTCTTCCACACAAACAAAAACAACTGTCTCACATATGACAACACTTGAGTTTAAAAACAATAGACTCAAAACAGTACAACTAACTTTCTTTCAAAATGTAAACTTCAAGGTTAAGATGCAATAGAGGTGCATTATTGTCACAAGCTGAATTGGTAAATCACACTGCTCACTCCAATTATATAGCAGTGGTTTATTTTGATGAGGGGTGGCACCTGGGCAAAGTGTGCAGGCGGAGGTGGAGGACTTTTGCGTTGATATCAATACTGCATGTATTTGGACATATCTGCAATGTCATTGTAAGAGTAGAAAGCGATATATAATATTCCTGATAGTATTGCTGCTGCCTGTAGCACCCCAATTAGCCTGGCCCTATAATATCAAGCAGAAAAGACCTGCTACACTCGATGTATGAACAAGCTCATTCACTTGCTGTGTGGCAGGGCAGCAGTGGATACACTGTGAATGACACTGTGTAGATATGGCAGAAGGGATAGCTCCTGTATTACCAAATCTCTACCAGTGGACACATTTCTACCATCGCATGGTAGCTGTTAGGATCCGCTAACTTGTCTGGTCCTATTGTTCTCATTCATTCATTCATTCATTCATCTTCTATACCCCCGACTATCCCTTTCGGGGTTGGGGGGAGCTGGAGCCTATCCTAGCTGTCAATGGGCGAGAGGCGGGGTACACCCTGAGTCGGTCGCCAGCCAACTGCAGGGGAACATACATACTACCATTCACGCTCACACTCACGCCTAGGGACAATTTTAAGTCACCAATTAACCTAATGAGCATGTTTTTGGTCTACCTGCTGCGACACCGTGCCGCCCCCTATTGTTTTCTTGTTATGTGTCTGTCTGTCTGTTTCCCTGTCTGTTTTAGCTGGGTGTGTCCAGGCACCCAGCTGGCTCCATCCTACCAGCAGCGTACCTGGGGTGCATGAGCCTGATTAGGGCTGAGTATTTAAGGAAGGCTCTCAACTGTGCCTGTCGCTGAATTATCCTGACCTCTTCCATGACTTCCCAGAGTTTTTGTCTTGTATTTCCAGTCTTTTTCCAATTGCTCTCAGTGTTTTTTGTGAGTCTTAGAATAGTCTCTTTCTTTTGCCACTCACATGTGCTCTTTTGTTTCAGTGCCTACCAGCCACGTCCAGCGTTTGTCCTGCCTCAACCCACCGTGTGGTGTTCTTTTGTTTGATATCTCCACTCATGAGTGCGTTTTGTGTTTGCTTAGCCCCACTCTTTGAGTGTGTGTTTTTTGTTGTTTTTTCCACTCTGTATGAGTGCGCTTTATGTTTGCCATTATTGTTAATAAATTGTTTTCTTTACAAACTCTTGTCTCCGTCTGCATTTTGAGTCCAACAACTATTGTATTTAAAGGCACAGCCTAACAGAATAATTCGGCCACCATGGACTCAGCAGACCTGGTGAAAAAAGCCTTTACCAGTACTTGGTAAGCATGAGCAGTTTCTCCAAGCCTTGCGCGAACTGAGCCAGTACATGGCAGCTCAGGTTTCTGAGCTCACTCGGCACATGTCTCAGCTGACTGGTACGCTGCATCACCACCTTCTGCTGCAGTTAATCACTTCTGAATCCCAGTTGGTAAATGAAGCTCATATCAGTGATCCAGAACCGTTTGACGGGAACTGGGATAAATGTCGAGGTTTCCTACTCCAGTGCAGTGTAGTCTTTAAGCAGCGTCCCAGTTCCTTTCTCTCCAACCAGGCTAAGGTACATTTTGTTTTGGATTTGTTGCGGGTCAGTTTCTTTCCTTGGTTTTGTCATCCAGGAGGGGAGCCTGAAGGCCGACCAAGAGAAGGTGAAAACGGTGGAGCAGTGGCCTGTCTCGGAAACCCAAGAGGAGTTGCAGTGATTTCTGGGTTTTGCGAACTTCTATCTAAAGTTTGTCTGGGACTATAGTAAGATTGCTGCCCCTTTGATTAAACTAACTTCTTCCAAAGTGAAATTTAGCTGGTCAGCTGAGGCAGACAGGTCTTTCAACAAACTCAAGGGGCTTTTCACCTCAGCCCCGGTACTTGTACAGCCTGACCTCAACAAGCAATTCATTGTTGAGGTGGATGCCTCGGATACCAGGGTAGGGGCAGTGCTGTCAAAACGGGCGGGTTGAGAGAACTGCTTGCACCCCTGTGCTTTCTTTTCTTTGTCTCTCCTCTGCAGAACAAAATTACAATGTGGGAAACCACGAGCTGTTACCCATGAAATTGGCACTAGAGGAGTGGAGACACTGGTTGGAGGGGACTGAAGAGCCCTTCATAGTATGGACGGATCATAAAAACCTGGCATACATCAAGACAGCTACACAATTGAACTCCAGACAAGCCAGGTGGGCCCTGTTTTTCAGCAGATTTAACTTTTCTCTTACCAATGGACCTGGTTCCTCGAACACAAAACCTGATGCTCTCTCTCGTCAGTTCTCTCAGTCTGAGCCCCCCAATACCATCCTGCCTGCTGATAAGGTAGTGTCAGCTCTCACCTGGGGAATTGATGGGTGTGTGGTTCAGGAGACCCAACGACAGCACCCTTACCTGGGCAACGGACCCCCAATAAACTTTTGACCTGGGTAACGGACCCCCAATAAACTTTTTGTCCCTCCATCAGCCTGTTCTCAGGTCCTTTACTGGTCACATTCCACTCGTCTCGCCTGTCATCCTGGAGCTAACCGCACTATCTCCCTGCTCCGTTGACTCTTCTGGTGGCCACCTCTAGAGGCAGACGCCCGAGAGTATGTTGTCGGCCGTACCATCTGTGCACGGAGCAAAGCCTCCCATCAGGCACCAGCTGGCCTCCTCCATCCTCTGCCTGTCCCTGGAAGACCCTGGTCCCACATTGCCTTTGAATCTACAGAACTATTAACTCAGTATGTCATCCGACATACATGGCATCCCCACGGACACTGTTTCAGACTGCGGTCCCCAATTCATATCACAAGTCTGGAGGACTTTTGTCAAAGCCTTGGGGGCCGCAGTCAGTTTAACTTCTGGTTATCATCCCCAGTCCAACGGCCAGGCGGAGAGAACAAATCAGGACCTGGAGACCGCCCTGCGTTGTCTCACCACAGAGAACCCTGCTAACTGCAGCTATATCCTTCCGTGGATTCCGTGGAATGCTCACACAACTCATTGACCTCCTCCGCCAGTGGCCTCTCTCCCTTCAAGGTCTCCCTTGGCTATCAACCCCCCCCATTACCAGTCCAGGAGAAGGAGATTGCTGTGCCTGCTGTCATGGATCATATGGCTAACATCAGGAGGATTTGGAAGGAGGCCAAGACTGCCCTCAAGCGCACCCAAATGGTGAAGCTATCATCTGCTGATCGTCACAGGAACCCAGCCCCTCCCTACAAGCCAGATCAGTCTGTTTGGTTATCCACTAAAAATATCCCTTTATGGACTGAGTCACATAAACTTTTCCCTAGATATATCGGCCCATTTCCCATTGTTAAAGTAATCAATCCTCAGTCTGTCACCCTCAAGCTCCCTGTCTCCATGAAGATTCATCCCACTTTCCACGTCTCTCAGTTGAAACCTGTGTCCACTAGTACCCTTTGCCCTCTGACTGAACCCCCCCCAAGCTCATGGTGACTATATCTCATGATATAGTCACCTCAAAGTATGATTACTCTGCAATCCAATGCTGTTAGGCAGTGCTCGGTTCCCTCCTTTTTCCTTTGTGTTTTCCCTGTGTTTCCTTGCCCCCTTGTGGTCTTGTCTGTCTTTCCCTGTTTGTTCAGGTTTGTGCTGTGGGCTGCACCTGCCTGCCCAGCTCCTCCAGCCCTGCCTACTCTCACACCTGCAAGTCATCACCTCATCTATGACCTAATCAGCAATTGTTTTTAACCCCTCAGCACAGCCCAGCCTTGCTGGTGAAAAGAATTGGATCGCGACCTACTGAAGCATTTTCTGCTCTCTCCCTTAGTTGCCAGTTTTTGGACACCTTCTGTATACTATTTTTATTTGTGATCTATCTAGAGCATTTTTTGCTCTCGCCTTTAGTTACCAGTTTTTGCAGACACCTTTTGTTATTAAACCATTTGAGTTTTGCAACCTGCCTATTCTCTTGTGTATTTTCTGAGTCCATCACTGTGAGTTTCCTCCTTCGAGTCCGAGTGTGTTCGTACACATAGCAAATGCCTTTTAAAACAACTGCATTTTTAAAAACTCTGTTTTTCCAAAGGTCACAAACATTTTTGTGTTATGACAATTTAAGTCATTGTGTATAATAACAAATAAAAAGTCTAAAAGAGCTATACCTGTCATGGTTGTGACTTTTTTTTTTTGGTCATATCCTGTTTTATGTTGAAAAGTTTACCTTATGTGTGACATTTTACTTTACTTCCTGTGTTTTCTTACCTGTGTAATTGCGTGATTGTTTTCACCTATGTCTCATGAGTTCTCCCTCCCCAGTATATTTAAGTTTGAGTGTTTGCCCTCAGGTACAACAACAAAGGGGCCTTTGTTGTTGTACCTTTTGTGTCAAGCATTCCTGTCAGTGTGTGTTTCTCGAGTGATTCTGTGATTTTGTACTTTGCTTTATTTAAAATCCGTGTTTGGCCAAGAAACATTTACTACAGTATCAGTAAAACATTTTGTAGCAGTTAATTTCTACGATGTTCATGGTTCACCCTAAAGCTCATGCTCTATGGGTCCAAAAGCATGGACAAACTGGGAGGTCTGGAAAAACTTGGCATATGTGGCCTGTTGGCAGTTTTCCTTCAAAAAAAAAAAAATAAATAAATAAAATAAAATAAAATAAAATAAAAAATAAAAAAGTGTAATACTTGCAATACTTGCCTGGAATAAACTGAGGAAATATGAGAAGAAATTTAGTAAAATTCCCCCTGTAAAGTAAACGACTCCTGGTTTGAGTGCAACAGAGATTTTCTGACCAAGTGATTTAGTATTGTTTCACCCCATAATGTAGTCTTTGCCAGTATATACATTTCAATTAAACATGTAGCTGAAAGGATATGATGGACCCTACCTTATGTCTCAGTGTAGGAATGATTCTCTCATAGAACTCAGGATGGGGATGAGCCTCCTGGATCAAACAAAATAACATTAATTTTTTTTTTGTTTGTTTGTTTTTTTAATTTCAAATCATGCAAAAAGTACAATGCATGTCACATTGTATTTTATGGTATACATATACCATAACGATGCCTTGGAATTCATCAGTTTATGGTTACACAATCAGCATTAAGATTAAGATAACAGGAGTGTAAAGGGAGACATGGAAGACAATAAAAAATACAAAATAAAAAATCTATACACAGATATATCTATATATAATCTATACTATATATACAACTGCTCAAAAAAAATCAATCAATCAATCAATTAATCATCACAATATAACACTAAATCAGTTAAACTTCAGGGATATCGATCTGTCCATTTAGGATGCACAAATGACTTAGTTACACCTGCTTTGGTGTAAATGAAAGTAACAACAGGTGCAATGGAGAGGCAAAGACCATACAACCCCCAAAAAGGGAATGGTTTTGCATGTGGTAGCCACAGACGATTGCTCTCCCTTTCCTTCCTGACTGATACTTCTCTAGTTTTGAGTTCTGGTAGTGTCCTTGTCACAACTGGTAGCATGAGGCGGTACCTGCAGCCCATTCACGTTGCACAGGTAGTCTCAAGGATGGCACATCCATATGTGCAGTGGCAAGAAGGTTTGCTGTGTCCCCCAGCACAGTCTCAAGTGCATGGAGGAGATACCAGAAGACCGGCCATTACACAAGGAGTGCTGTCCAGGGCTGTAGAAGGGCATCAACCCAGCAGCAGAACCAGTATCTACTCCTTTGTGCAAGGAGGAACAGGAGGAGCAGGCTACTGGTGTGCATGTTTCTGACCAAACCATCAGAAACCGACTCCATAAGGCCCCGACATCCTCTAGTGGGACCTATACTCACAGCCCAGCACCATGCTGCTCAATTGGTATTTGCCAGAGAATACCAATTGGCAGGTCCGCCACTGGCACCCCATTCTCTTCACAGATGAGAACAGGTTCACACTGAGCATGTGTGACAGGTTTCAAAGAGTCTGGAGGCGCTGTGGTGAACGCTATGCTGCCTATAACATCATCCAGCATGACCAGTTTGGCAGTGGGTCAGTGATGGTCTGGGGAGGCATGTCCTTGGAGGGTCGCACAAACCTCCTGTCATAGCCAATAGTACCCTGACTGCTGTTAGGTACTGGGATGAAATACTCAGAGCAATTGTCAGACCTTATACTGGTGCATTGGGCCCTGGGTTCCTCCTGGTGCAACACAATGCCAGCCTCATGTGGCCAGAGTGTGTAGGCAGTTCCTGGATGTTGACTGGCCTTGACATTCCCCTGACCTAAATCCAATTGAGCACCTGTGGGAAGTTATGTATGGGACCAGGAGTTCACTGATGCCCTGATCCAGGTCTGGGATGACATCCCCCAGGACACCATCTATTGACTCATTAGGAACATGCCCAGACATTGTGGCGAGTGCATATAAGCACGCGGGGGCCACACACACTACTGAGTCACATTATGAGTTGCTGTGATGAAATTCATGCAAGTTGGATCAGCCTGTGATTTTCATTTTTAATTAGATTTTCGGTGTGATTTTGAATCCTCAGTCCTCAGTTGGTCGATAATTTTGGTTTCCACTGACCGTTGTTACATTATTTTGTTCTCAGCAAATTGTACATTAGTAAAGTTTTTAAACTCGAATAATTCCTTCATCAAGATCCGATGTGTGATTTAAGTGTTCCCTTGATTTTTCTGAGCAGTGTGTATATATACACTACTCACAAAAAGTTAGGGATATTTGGCTTTTGAGTGAAATTTATTTGAAATGTAAAAAGTTTACGCTGCAGTGATGTTATATCATGAAAGTAGGGCATTTACGTACAAGTATGCAATGGTGATTTCCTCATCTCAAAAAAAATATTGAATGAAAAGCCAACAACAGTGGTGGGTATACCACAACAAAAAATGTTGATGCCTCAATAACTTGTCATGTATCCTTGAGCATCAATTACAGCTTAACAACAACGTCTCATGCTGTTCACAAGTCGACTTATTGTCTGCTGAGGCATGGTATCCCACTCTTTTTGAAGGCCGGCCCTCAGGTCATTGAGGTTCTTGGGTACAGAGTTACGAGCCTCCACACAGTGAATCAGTTGATCCCATAAGTTTTCTATGGGATTCAGGCCTGGAGAAAGTGCAGGTCACTCCATTTGAGGTACCCCAGTCTCTAGCAGCTGTTCCCTAATGATGGGACCTCGATGAGCAGGAGCATTATCATCCATGAAAATAAAATTAGGCCTGTGTTGTTCATGCAGGGGCACAATGACTGGATTAATGATGTTATTCAGGTTGGCTTATCACTGTACCATTCACAAAGTGTAAGGCAGTTCTGTATTGACTAGACACACCTACCCACACTGTAACATCACCACCATCAAACCAAAACCAAAGACTCGTCTGGTGAAAACAGTGGCTGATGCATAGCACTCTCCTTGACATCTCCGACATTGTTGGTGGCCATCATGTCTGCTCAATGTGAATCGACTTTCATCAGAGAACAGCACTGAGGCCCACTGGTCTATGGTCCAGCATAAATGCTCCCTGGCCCATGCAAGACGATGATGTGTATTCCTGGTGGTGTGGTCAGGTACCCTTGCAGGTTGTCTAGCACACAGACCACGCTGATGTAAATGGTTTCGAAAGGTCTGACGTGACACTTGGTGCCTCTCACCTCCCTTAAATGTGTCTGGAGTTGAGTGACATTCATCATCCGGTTCCGCAGGGCACTGTTCACAATGAAGCGGTCATCAGTGTGGGATGTGGCCAAAGGACGTCCGCTCTGTGACACTCTAAGCTCAGTGGCCACTTCCCTCCGAGAACATCCTGTTTGAAGCCTCGCAATGATGAGGTACTGTTGAACAATTGTTAGGTGTCGTCTTGGTCTCATGATGTCAAAATGTGAACAGAATGATGAAGACTGTTTAATGCCAATTCTAACTGAACCAGGAAATTTATTGCTGCTGTCAATCGATTAAAATATTTAATCGCGATTAATCTTATGAATGTCATACTTAACTCGCGATTAATCGCAAATTAATTGCACATTTTTATCTATTTTAAATGTCCCATTAATTATCATTTTAATACTCTTATCAACATGGAAAAGTGGATAGGCTTGCTTTGTGCAAATGTTTTTTATTGAAAACATCAAGGTGTAGTGTTATATTTCACACTAACGTTCTCACTTTGAGCAGTCATTCACGTTTGAAGCAAAATCTCACACAATTTAACACTGTCAATAAACAGATGACAAAAAAATAAATACTTGGTGACAAAAAAGCCCCTTCAACAACCCTTTGTAAGGGATCAAAGCAGGGTGATACAAGATAAAGTTACAAAGTGCACATTATTGTAAACTAGGACTCAGCCTATAGTGCAGTTAAACCATGGCTTAAACTTTCATTTCTTAAATTTCCTTTGAACATACAAGCATTCAGACTATAATGCTCTTCTATTTATTCACCAGAGGCTTATCAACCCAGCCTCTCATTTCTCTCTTGAAAGAATGAACATTACTTGGCTATGGCTGCAGTAAGCTTGTTCTTGCTTGCGGTATCCATATGCCTCTGTCAAAAGCCATCCATTGTTGCCTGGTTTTGACAAGGAGGCAGCTGAGAATTCGCATTAGCCGTGTGTTTGGCCATCAAGTGGTATTTCAGACTGGATGTGCTATGGCGATAACTCAGTTTACACCAACAATACACACAGATAACTTTGGTCTTGTCAGTCGACCCATCTGGCAACTTTGTGAAACTAAACCTTTCATTCAGAATCTTGTTTGCATCCATTTCGGCGTTTTGTGCTTGACATCCACACAAACTGGTAGCCTACTTTTTTACAGCTAGCGAGCAGGCAAGAAAGAGTTGTTGAATGGGCTTTTTTGTCACCAAGTATTTATTTTTTTGTCATCTGTTTATTGACAGTGTTAAATTGTGTGAGATTTTGCTTCAAACGTGAATGACTGCTCAAAGTGAGAATGTTAGTGTGAAATATAACACTACACGTTTTCAATAAAAAACATTTGCAATTAATCGCTTGCTAACTATGACATTCATGAAATTAATCGCGATTAAATATTTTAATCAATTGACAGCACTAATTTATATATATATATATATATATATAAA
>JBBMOE010000087.1:535300-546028 GCA_037975065.1 Chaetodon trifasciatus
ATTATATATATATATATATATATATATAAAATAGTGCTGTCAATATATATACACACACACACACACACACACACACATATATATATATATATATATATATAATAGTGCTTAAGTCACCAATTAACCTAATGAGCATGTTTTTGGTCTGTGGGAGGAAGCTGGAGTGCCCGGAGAGAACCCACGCATGCACAGGAAGAACATGCAAACTTCACACAGAAAGGCCCCGCCCGACCTAGGGACCAAACCGGCGACCTTCTTGCTGTGAGGCATGCGTACTACCTGCTGTGCCACTGTGCCGCATATATATATATGTATATATATATATAGAGGAGTTATTAGGAATGGTAGACAATCAACAGATCGGGCTCTCAAGGCAAAAGGGCAAACCAGAGACCAGAGACAGAGACTATTTGAGCTATAGGGGTGGCAGAACTTCAGGACAATTTGGCATGGGGCACATCTTCCATAGTGAACCCGGTTTCATTGGGTGTTTTGGCCTTTCATCACTATGCACCCTCCCCAAAGTGTCCTGCTGCAGCGTGTGTCCCACATTCAATTGCCCTGAGGCTCAACCTGTTGCCAAGAGGTTGATGGGGGTTCTAATATAGAGCTCTTCCAGCTCCTGCTTTACAAGGTAGGTTGCTTTTATGTCCCGTGGTTTATGCCAGCATTTTTGGGGCCCAGTCTGGGTCATTCCACTTGAGCTAGATCCATCGGCTGCTCCTCTCAGCCACCTCTGAGAGTGCTCTGATGGTCTTCCAACTCTTGCTTCTCAAGACCTTCTCCTGACGCCGCACCTCTTCGACCACCAGTATCCTCGACATGACATTGTGGCCTTCTGTCATGTTAGTTCAGTTGCTTTAAGGTTGAGTCCTCCTCTTCCTTGCTGGACTTGGCCCACAATGTCTTTGTGCCTCAGGGCTGATGTAATCGATGGTGTCCACTTCCACCCACTTGCAATGGGCAGTGCCTCAGTGGTGATGGTCTTGTCTCTGGCGTCTCTCGGTGTCATCTAAAGTCTTACCTAAGAACACGTTTATTCCTCGGTTAGACTTGTTAGAGATAGTTCCAGAGCCCCTTTGTCATAGAGGCCAGTGTTACTTAGACATTGTGGGACATGATAGTTCGCTCCATCTTCTCCACAGATGTTATTGGGACTTCATAAATTGTAAGTGGCCACATTGTCCGGGGGAGAAGAAGAACTGTAGGTATCAGAATGTTCATTTACCAGGCAACAGAGTCTTGTTGATGGTGTCTAAGCCACTGACAATTTTGTAGTAAATGCTGTAGTAAAGTTGGCTGTTCTATAAGATGGCTGCAGGTCTTGGAAATAGCTCTTGACCAGTGTAGTGATGCGCTCTGGTGGAAAAAGTCAAAAGATTCCCAGAGATGTTCATGGGGAACTGAGCCAAATGCAATGGCTATGTCGAGGAAGACCACATGTAGGTCTCTCTAGTCCCTCTTGGCTGCATAGATTTGGTGCCAGATCATACTTGTGTCCTCCAAGCAAACAAAATATCCTGGAATTTCTGCTTTCTGTACAGATGAATCGATGTACTTGTCGCTTTCTAGGTATGATGAAAAATATTTTCGCCTCGATATTTAGAAGGCAGATTGGACGAAATTGGTTGGTATGTGCTGCATTCTTTTGGAATTAACACTCCACCAGTCCTTCACCAAGCCTTGGGTACTCTTTGCTTCTGCCACGCTACCCTCATCAGCCTCCACGGAAAGCATAACACATCTGGTGCAGCTTGTATGGAACTCCGCTGTGCCCCGGAGCTGATGCTGCCCTTGCTCTCCGGACTGTAGTTTGTACCTCTTTTCATTTTGGAGGACTGGTGTCTAGGCTGATATTAGGTGGCTGAATTGGTGGCATGTCTGGTGGGATGGTTATCTTCTCATGCCTTTTTGGGTCATGATAGGCTTTTTCAGATGTTCCTCCAACTGCCTAGATGTTTGTACATTTCCACTTTGATATTAGGTGGTTGAATTGGTGGCATGTCAGGTGGTTATCTTCTCATACCTTATTTTCAGATGTTCCTCCAGCTCCTGCCTAGATGTTTTTAGGGTTCTGCTTTTTTCCTTTGTAGGGAGGTCTTTCGCAAACTTGACTGGAATATATGGAATGATGTAGTAAACAAGAAACTGTTAAACAAACCAGAATATGTTATTTTAGATTTAGAAGTAGTCACCATTTGCTTGGACAGCTTTGCACATTCTTGGCATTCTGTCAATTAGCTTCATGAGGTAGTCACCTGGAATGGCTTTCCAACAGTCTTGAAGGAGTTCCCAGAGGTGCTGAGCATTTGCTGGCTGCTTGCCTTCACTCTGCAGTCCAGCTCAGCCCAAACCTTCCCAATTGGGTTAAGGTCAGGTGATTGTGGAGGCCAGGTCATCTGACGCAGCACTCCATCACTCTCTTTCTTTGTCAAATAGCCCTTACATAGCCTGGAGGTGTGTTTGGGGTCATTGTCCTGTTGAAAAACAAATGATGGTCCCACTAAGCGCAAACCAGATGGGATGGCATATCACAGCAGAATGCTGTGGTAGCCATGCTGGTTAAGCATACCTTGAATTTTGAATGAATCACCAACAGTGTCACCAGCAAAGCACCCCTACAGCATCACACCTCCTCTTCCATGCTTCATGGTGGGAACCACACATGTAGAAACCAGCCGCTCACTTTTTCTGCGTCTCACAAAGACTTGACAGGTGGACCCAAAAATCTCAAATTTGGACTAATCAGACCAAAGGACAGATTTCCAGGTTTCTTTGCAACAATTCGACCATGAAGGCCTGATCACGCAGTCTTCTCTGAACAGCTGATGTTGAGGTAAGATATACTATTGCTAATGGGAAAAAAATTGAAAATTGCACATGGCAAGATAAGATAATTAAGTGTAGTTTTTGCACTATAGCACAGTAGATAAAAAATTATCTAACACAGCAGGCTGGGCTCTCATTTGTCCATTCCTGGTCTCCAGATTCACCGCCCTTTCTCGCTGCTGTGGCCTGAGATGGTTTTCAGGCCTCTCCAAACCTCTCTGGTGTTGTTCCCCTGACAGTGCTCCTCCAGCCTGTAGCTGCCCATGCCTCTCCTAATCTTCTTTTTTCAGCTCCCTCTGCACCCTCCTCAGCTCATTTTTGTCCCCAGATCTGAAAACCCTCTTCTTCTCATTCCATAGGGCTTTCAGTTTCAGGGACACCCAGGGTTTGTTGTTTGGGAAACACTCTACCTTTCTGGTAGGCACAGTGTTTTCTACACACAGGTTGATGTAGTCCGTAATGCAGGTTGTCAAACTGTCATTGTCCTCCGTGTGTGAACTGCACAACACTTCCCAGTCAGTGGTGGCAGCCCCTCAGTGTCACACTGGACTCCTCTGATCATCTCCCCATAACTGATGGTTGGCAGTTGTTCATTCACCAAAGGTATGTATGCAGGAAGCAGATGAGCCAGGTTGTGGCCAGAATGGCCCAGTGGGGGTCAGGGAGAAGAGCTATTAGTGTCCTTTGTGTTGGCATACGGTAAGTCCAATGTTCTATTGTCTCCAGTGTGGCATTTAACATACTGGGTGAAAGTGGGGAAAGTGGGGAGAGTGGAAGACAGGGAAGCGTGATTGAAGTGTCCAGAGTTGACAAGGAGGGCCTGGGGGTGCGATGTCTGCAGCTGTGAAACCACAGTGTGTAGGAGCTTGCATGTTCCAGCATCGGCCAACGGGGGGATATAAACTGTTATCACAATGGTCACAATGTGAGAATTCCCTTGGGAGATAATATGACCATGCTAACAGCTAGCAGCTCAATGCTAGCATCATTGCAAACATCGCTATGCCCCCACCTTTCCTCTTACTGCACTTTGTCGCTCCACTGTCCACTCTCAGCAGTTGAAAAGCAAAACATTTTCCTACAGTGATTACAACAATTAGTGTTTCACTATCATATTGATATCATTATCACTTACTGGGTGATTCCATTTGCACCTGTTTGGTAATTTCAAGACTCCAAACATACAAACTTGTGTTGAGATGGGCAGAGTAGCACACCTGTGGCTCCATTTACGCAGTTCAGGTAGTGCAGAGCAATTTGTGTAGTTTTTCAGTCAACATTAAAATGAATAATTTGGACAACTTAGGCTACACACACACACACACACACACACACACACACACACACACACACACACACATACACACCTTTTTCAGATCACCTAAGCAAGCTCTCATATATATTGAATTCAGTTTGATATATGCACCTAATAAAAATTCAAATGAATAAAATTTGGAGTCTGTGCTGGTTCAAAATGAATGAGTCTTTCTAATGCTTTTTTTTAAGGATGTGTAAAGTCCTTTCCTTTCAGTTGATTTAATATCTACAACCATGTAGTAGCAATCCATCACTGACATGGTGAGCAAAGAAACAATAATAGCTCAGTATTATGCAGCCCTTGTCAGAATTACTGAGATATTTCATTTACACCCTCTACTGACGAATGCAATTTTACTCAACTGTTGGACCATCTCAATCACACCTTAACTGTATTCAATAGAGATTCACACTTGTCAACAAGAATATGGCACACAATGGACATATACTGCGCAGAGTCACAGAGTCTCCACACTCAGTGGTCTATTCCATATTATACAAAATATTATGTTTTTAAATGCTAATTTGGTTTCACAGCAAACTGACATATTAAGAACTGGAGCAAACAGAAATGCACAATTATTATGAAGGCTCATGTCATTGTTGCAAAAAGAAGAGTAATCTAAATTAAAATCAATTACTTGTAACTAGCTAGTACACACATACACACACACACACACACACACACACACACACACACACACACACACCTTAATAAGCATTTCTAGTTCCATCCTCAGGCACATCACTTCTAGTGTGACTGCAGCAACTCGACCCACATCAGGATCCACAACATCATCAGGGAAGCTGAGCCCATCTGGCTGCTGGTTGGAATAACCATAGAGACATAGCACTGCTCGTCCTCCCTGGGAGCAGAAAGAACAAATGGGTGTAATGCGAACTTTGGTTTATTTTTCAGCTGAATATGAAATTAGACATTTCCAGGTTCTTTACATGGACGTTCTCTCAAGCAGCATGAAAAAATCATTTCTAGGGACATCATCATCATTCAGGAAAAAATATCACAGTCTCAGGATAGGCTAAACACACATTTGGGACAAGATCAGGACGGGATTAGGATAGGTATTAGACAAGTTCATAACAAGATTGGAACATGTTTCAAAGTTCAAAGTTTCAGTGTAGTTTCTGGGCAAGTTTAGGAGTGGCTCAGGACAGGTTTGGGACAAGATAGGTACACGTTCAGGGCAGGTTCAGGGAAGGACAGCATCATCAGCAATCAAAGTCACATGACTAGGTGGAAAGAAGTATACAATAACTTTAGATAACAGGGTTACTTACCAACTGAACAATGTGGCAATTTGTAGACTGGCTAAACATGCCATCAAAATGTCATGAGAGATTGTACATAATGATTTTCTCAGTCTTGAGTTCTTTTGATCCCTTGGGTAGTACATTCTTCTGTAGTACTTGTTATACTCTACCTAATACAATACCATACTCTTTAACTTCTTCTTTTTTTTTTTTGTTACCTGAATAGCGTCAACGGTGGCCCTGAAAACTGGGTTGTTGTGTTTCACAGTCCTCCAGTACTTTGGCCTGTTGGGATTTGTCAAGTTACAGCCATACTTTTCCAGGATGTTAAATGCTGTAGACAAGCGCTGGAGAGATGCAAGGGTCTAAAGAAGAAGAAGAAGAAGAAGTTTTTTTTTTTTTTAAGTTACATCAATTTAAACATGTTTCTTTTCAATTAAGCAGGTACATAAAAAACATTTTTTACTTTAACAGAGACACGCTAATTAAGACAGTTGCTGAATATCAGCTCCTTGTTGGAACTCGAGCCTCAGCCTGGCTCTGATGTTGAAGATGTTGTTGATGATGAAAACCTGGTAAAATCAATTCCTTAGCATTTAAATGTATTTTGAGAAGGAGGGGTTCCAGGGAGAGTGCATAGAGCATCCCTGACAGAGCACAGCCCTGTTGGACACATCTATGCACTCTTAAAGGAGCACACAAGCTACCGTTCACCTTCAGCACTCTGCCAATGTCCTGGTACAACACCTGGATCTTGGCGATGAGACCAGCGCTGAACCCAAATTTCCCCATGGTTTTCCAGAGGAAGCTGTGTTCAACATGGTCAAAAGCCTTTTCTTGCTCTAATGCGATCAATCTAGTGTTCAAACCCAATGAATGGGAGACTTCCAAAACATCCCGAATCAGGTAAATGTTATCTACCATGGACCTGCCCGGCATGCAGTAGGTCTGGTCCCGGTGGATGACCTGCTCCATGGCTATTCTGAGGCGGGAGGTCAGGGCTTTGGAGAGGATCTTGTAGTTGGTACACAGGAGGGATACAGGACACCAGTTTTTTATCTCCTGCAGGTTACCCTTCTTGGGAAGGAGTGCAAGAGAGCGGAAGCAAACCACAAAACATTTGTTGAAAACATCTGAGAGATCCTAACCTAAAATGTCCCAGTAGGCTTTATAAAATTCTACTGTGAGGCCATCTATTGCTGGGGCCTTGTGGCCCTGCATGGCCTGGAGGGTTGCATACAGTTCCTGTATGCCCAGCGGATGTTCCAGCTGGGAGTTAGTCTCCATAGAGACCTGAGGCAGCTCTGCACAGAACTCCTCTAACAGCTCCTTGTTTTCACAGTAGTCACTTGCAAACAGCGGTGAATAAAAACCTACTGCTCTTTTGCAGATCTGTCCTGGTTCACTTAGTTTCCCTCCTGTGTCCGAGAGCAGCAAGTGGATCACTCTGCTCTGCCCTTTTTTCCTCTCCAAACCAAAGAAATAGGAGGGAGGGAGGGAGCATCAATCTCAGAGATGTTCTGCATCCAGGAACGGACCAGTGCACCCTGAACTTTAGTGTCAAGCAGGCCATTCTTTTAGATTTGAGAGTTTCAAAATAGTCTCGTTTTCCCGTGGACTCGCTCAATCTTTCTAGATCCACAACATCGGTCTCCAGATCTCTGATAGATCTGGTGATGTCTCGGGATACACACTAAAATCTTACATGATTTAAAATCATTAAAATGATGTTTAAAACTATAAAAATGATCCAGACGAGCTATGTCTCGAACTCATGTGGGACCATAAGTTCTGCCTGGAGCCTGTGTGCATCCTCCTCCATACGCACAAATTTTTTTGTTGTCAAAGATGGCTGGATGCTGATCTTCAGTCTGTTCTGTGCAACTCAATATGCAGCTGGGGTGCAGGCGGGGCCAAGCTGAACTGGGTGCTCAGCACGCCCCACTGGTAAAAGACAGACAAGATATCAGAGGCAGGAGAGTTATCCATGGGTTTCTTCTTGTTTTGTAATCTTCTGTAAATAGGGGTCAGATGTGTGATATCATTAGTGTGACATTTCAATTCTCCACTTCTGTAAGTTTCCACTCTTAAATTTTTACTTGCACCAATGTCTTTCTAAAAAAACTAGAAACTTGCTTGTTTGGGGAAACCTTGTTAAAATGTCTGTTACTGTCAGTTACGAGAGAAGATGGACAGATCTCCAAAAGTCAAAAAAGTTAAAGATGAAACATCCATTTTAAGCATGATTCGTGCATTATTTTTTGTCTTGGATAATTTTACAGTGAAAAAAGGAAAGTAGCACCATACAAACATTTGAGCACCCCAAGAGATTTGAGCTCTAGGATAACTTTTACCTTAATTAACTTATTAGGGCTCTGGCTTGTTCACAATCATCATTAAGAGAGGCCAGTTGATGCAAATTTCAAAGCTTTACAAATATTGTAACTCAAACCTTGTCCCAACAATCAGCAGCCATGGGCTCCCCTGAGCAGCTGCCTAGCAATCTGAAAACTAAAATAATTGATGCCCATAAAGCAGCAGAAGGCTAAAATGCTGTTTGGCAATCAGATCATCTTTTCATCTTCTATTTGCTATTCACAGTATTCAGAGTAATTTATATGTGTATGTATCCTTCTGGATTAGGAGCATGAATAACCCATTCTAGTCAGTTCAATTCTTTCTATTCAAGCACCAAAAATGAAGATGTTAAATCACAATTTTATGTTTCTCTTCTTGTTCCAACAGTACAGTACAGTATATCATAAACACACATCTCATTCCATGAGACTGAGTCTATCTCTTTGTTCTTTGTTTTCTGAGTTTCCACAACCAGAGGAGGACACGCCAGGATGACCACTGTGACCTGAGAGCTCCATTACCCTCTGACAGAATTTCAATATATAACGGGGAAAATAATTATTGAACACGTCAACATTTTTGTCAGTAAATATATTTCTAATGGGGCTACTGAAATGAATTTTTCACCAGATGTCAGTGACAACCCAAGTAATTCTCAAATACAAAGAAATCTGTTACAGTTCGAGTGACAATAAGCACGGCCAGGACCCAGGTTGCAGAGAACGAGTAACAGGTTTATTTCACAAAACAAAAAGCAAACAAAAAAGCAATGAAAATCACCGCTAGGGGAAAAAGGCAATGTGGGCTGCAAAAGACAAAAACTCAAAATCACCAAAATGGGAAAAACTAGAAAATCTCTAGAAACAAAAATCACCTTTTCAGGGAAACACTATGAATAAACAATGAACTAAACAAACTCGTGAAGACACTGGAGCTGGAAGCGAGGGAGGAGACAAGGCGTACAGCGTGGCGAGACACGCGGGAGCAGAACAAGGGAATCTTCCGGCACTGAGCAGGTGGAGGGGCTGGCTGAAGTAGCCAGTGACTGATGAGCTAATGCTAAAGGAGATCGGCCCTGCCCCCTTCCACGCTCCAGCACTGCAGAGGAGGAGAGCGAGAAGAGAAGGGAAAATATAGGCAGGGCGAGAGACAAAAACACTACACAGAACACGTCACAAAAATTGAGACCACAACAAAATCAAAACAATTAAGTCCATAAATTAAGTGATGTGAAATAAATTGGAATGACACAAGCAAGAAGTATTGAACAACAAACTGAAAATGATTAAATTCTTGGTAGAAAAGCCTTTGTTGGTAATGACAGCTTCAAGAGGTGTGATTTTGGCCCATTCTTCTACACAAACTCTCTTCAAATCAAATCAAAGGTTCTGGGTCTCATCTATGAACTCTGATCTTCAGTTCTTTCCATAGATTTTCAATCGGATTTAAGTCGGGAGATTGACTGGGCCACTTGAGCAGCTTTATTTTCTTTCTCTGAAACCAACTGAGAGTTTCCTTGGCTGTGTGTTTGGGGTAATTGTCTTGCTGAAATGTCCACCCTCACTTCAGCTTCAGCATCCTGGTGGATGGCAGCTTATCTCAACTCATGGACCAGGAATTCTTCCTTAACCCCTCAGACAGCGACCTGTTACCAACTCCAGAAGTCCCCGAATCACCTCCATCTCCGCAAATCCAGCGCCACCAGCAAACCAAGATGCGCTCAGAAGTCCACTTAACCTGACGATCTCAACCCTCATCATCCGACAATTCCCACAGTCAGCCCGTCGACTGCACCAGCCCCAGGGGAAGATATCGTCTCTGCTATCCAAAAAACACCGTTCCCGACAGACGCCTCTCTCCTACCTGCCCGAGGTCCAGGCACTCGAGCGACAGGCAAAGCCTCCACCATAGCCATGCGCCACGATCACTCCGATCGCTCCTCAGCGTTTAACTCATCCAAATGAGACAGTAGCCCACCTGAAACACGCTCTCAAGCAGCGAAACATCCATTTCCATAGCTCCGACAGGAAAACAAAGCTTCTCAAACTGCTCAACGATATTCACAAACAACATCCTTCCCGAGTGTCCCAAGTGCTTCTGGGTTCCCAGTGCTGCACCATAACCAACGTCGATGATGTCACAACGCATTGCCTGCATGATGAAGCAACTCACCAGTCCTCATCAGCCCTGATTCAGGGTCAGGTTGTACCAAACAACACTCATGCTCACCTCACTTCTGAGCCCTCTCATTCTCTCCTTCTCCCCCCCCCCAATTTCACAATCAACCCAAGCACATGCATCCCTCCATCCCAGCATCCTTTCTTCTTCCCTTGCTTCAATCTTTCCTACTTCATCCGCATCAGCCACAACTGCTGCTCACACTGCATTACCCGCCAGCTCCATTGCTCCATCCACCCTCACAGCAGCAACCAACAATGCAGTTAACCAAAACCTCTCATTTCCTCCTGTCTCTCCTTTTCCCCCTCCCTTCCCCCACCCTCACAACCCCGTACCCCATCACCCCAATGTTTTCAGTGTTTCCCATTATGCACCTAATGTACCTCTTCCTTCCACAGCTCCGTAGCAAGCTCTACTAGCAGAACACAAACTGTTCCTTTTTCCCTGACCGTAGATGAGAGCTAGATGACTACCTGTCCATTATCCTGGACCTAGCTTTGCAATTCAGTGGTAACGGCTTTTACACATACCACACACTTTTGGCTTCCCAAGCCACCGGTCACCTGCATCAATTCAACCGGGGAACCTATTGGGGAACACTAGACCCAGAGCTATATTGCCATGTTTTTGCCGCTCACCCCTCCCTGAATTGCCAATCATCTGCACCCTCATGACCCCACTACCTCACTCTGCTCCCCCAAATAAACGTATGCCAACCGTCTTCCCCAGTCTGCCACCCACCCGCCCCCCCCCCCCCCCCCCCCCCCCCCCCCC
>JBBMOE010000087.1:550931-566762 GCA_037975065.1 Chaetodon trifasciatus
CATAGTTTCAGGCTGTCTTTTATAGTGCCTGAGTATAAAGTAGGGAGAATGCTCAGTCCATCTTACTGCACCATACTACCAGATGGGAGTGTTAAATCAGGCATTATGGGGATGCTTTGACTCCTTTGGTGTAGGGTAAATAAATGTAAATAGATGTGGGAAATGGGTTCTGATATGAAAGATGATCTGGGATTGAACTGATCATGTAATTGATTCTAATTAAAGATGGTATGGTCCAGTGGGAGGGGCCTAGCCTTTAAATGGAGGGGATTTACACTGCCTAGGCAGTCAGAGAAGGGCTGTGGTGCTGTGTAGACCTGATGGTGATTCTTTGTAGTTTTTTTTTGCTTCATTTTGTTCCAGTATTTGCCCCACTTTTCATGGACTGTCTTAAGCGGGCAATAAAACACTTTATTTGTTTTCATCACACAGACTCTGTCTTGCTACCTTTTGTTGATTTTGGGAGGATAACTTACACTTTTTCCAGTCAGTTTTTTGCCAGACTACCCTCATTCTACGTCACAACGTGACAGGCCTGGTGAATTCATATCACTCTCCCCTTCCTCCACCATATGCAAATTGTATCCCATCATGATAGCAGCCATTCTTTGGGGGCACGAATGGTCAAAAAAGATAATCGTCATCCACTCCGACAACAGCATCGTCATCATCATCATTAACAAGGAACATCACATGTTCTAGACATCATGCAATTTGTTGCTCACCTTAGTTTCAGCTCAACACCAGTTCATTATCTGAGTATCCCACATCCCAGGCCACAAAAACTTAATCGCTAACTCACTTCCTCGTTTCTCCTTCCAGAAATTCAGGCAATTGGCTCCTACTTCCGATCGTTTTCTGACTCCAGTCCCACCGTTTTCAGCCACCACCTTCAATTAAGACCCGAGCTAGAAAGATTACAGATTGCTTCTCAAGACGCCATCCTCAATAGAGTCTCTCCCCGGACGATCTCCTCCTCTCTGACCGGATGGAATTGCTTTAAAGCTTTCAACTTCATCACGTTTGCTCAATCAATCCTAAAGATCAAATCTTCCACCATACAAGATATCAACGGTATAAATTTCATCATCAAGTTAGCAACGGCCTTGCCCAGCTTTATCCCACTCTCACATCCGCATGTCCATCAAAGGTCTCCACAAGAGTGAACCACGCTCCAACCCTAAACATTTGCCTCTCACTTCAGACCTTCTGGTCCGATGCATAGCCACCCTGTGCTCAGGTTATCTGTCTCCTTTCATAGAAAAGTACTGGAATCCATGTTCCTACTAGCTTTCTTTGGCTTCCTCTGTTGTTCTGAATTCACCGCCACCACTCTAGACTACCAACCATGCCGACACGCAGCCATCTCCGACATTTCCATCCTTTCATCCGACTGTCTTGTCTTCCACCTAAAACACAGCAAAACCAATCAGTCCAGCCTGCCTCAGCTCATCCACCTCTTCCGACTAAATTCAATCCTAAATCCGTACGAACCCATCCGCGATTACATTAACTTAAGACTAACCAATCGAGCCTCACCCCGAGATCCATTGTTCATCTCAGAAACAGGCCATGTAGCCACATGCTTCTGGATCCACCATCACATCCGCCAAATCTTATTGAGATCCGGTATCCAGCCCGAACTGTACTCAGGCCACTCGTTCCGCATCGGTGTTGACACAACCGCTTCCCGGCAGGGCATTCCTAATCACATCATTAAAATTCTCGGTCGCTGGTTTTCACCTACATACCTCACTTATATCCGCAACAACCCGAGACATTAGAAAGGCCCCAGCACAGCTGTCATTTGGAAGTTCCTTTGGGGCTCAATCAGCATAACCCGAGAACATCCGAAGAGACAGCTGCCCCACCCTGAGTCTCTTCCTTCACTTTTATGTTATTTTTATTCATTCATTCATTCATTCATCTTCTATACCCGCCTATCCCTTTCGGGGTTGCGGGGGGCTGGGGCCTATCCCAGCTGTCAATGGGCGAGAGGTGGGGTACACCCTGGACCAGTCGCCAGTCGATCGCAGGGCAACATATACAGACAAGACAAACATTCACTCTCACACTCACACCTAAGGGCAATCTTAGAGTAACCAATTAACCTAATGAGCATATTTTTGGTTATCTGTGGGAGGAAGCTGGAGTGCCCGGGGAGAGCCCATGCAAGCACGGGAAGAACATGCAAACTTCGCACAGAAAGGCCCCTGCCCGACCCGGGGAGTGAACCGGCGACCTTCTTGCTGTGAGGCACGCGCACTGCCTGCTGTGCCACCGTGCCGCCCTATTATATTTATATTATAATATATTATAATAACATTAAGAATGTATTTCGTTTGTACTAACTGCTCTTACTCCCCCCTGTGTCTTCAGGAGAAATGGACTTGTAACTAACTGTAACACAACCCAACTTTTAAGAGTTATTGACCTTTGGACTGTTTACAGGGAGGTGCAATTTCGGAGAGAGACAGGATGTCTGGCTTAGAAACACCTCTTCTACATTCTTTCAGGGAAGTGGGAAGTTCAACTTCAAAGGTTACCTTTCACCTAAAGTGTCTCCTGTGGAGATGCTAATTCTTCTTTACAGCTCCAGAAGCAGATGCAGGCGTTAAAAACATCTGAATGGACAATTGCCAGGCCTCAGAAGAATCTACAAAATCAGATAATGCTGATGTTGTAAATTAGACATTCCTGAAGCAAACTGTTTTTGTATGTCTGTGTGCCTCTTTTCTATCACACCAGGATAATGAAGTCTATATGTTTGAGTTAACTTTGGATGTTCTAGTACTAAACCCATAATCTGCATGACTTTTTGAGTTATTTACAGATTCTGAAAGCGCAGTTTCTAAGCTTTCCAACAATGTCTAACACATGGAAATCTGAAAATATTTGAAGAATATGTGGCCATTTGAGAGACTTCTCAAACTAGTTTAGTGAGAAATCCAGCCTTACAGATTCTCACCTAGGGAGTTAAAATAAAATAAATTCTGTCACTCTGTGGTGCAGTGGGATGGATCAGTCTGTTGCTGAATGAGCTGAATGAGTCAAGTCAAGTCAAGTCAACTTTATTGTCAATGCTGCTATATGTACAGGACATTAACAGAGGCCGGCACTTGATGATCATAAGCTCCCCAAGGGGTGAACAGTGTCTACAATCACCACAACGTCTTGACACCAAGCATCCCTGATATAAACACAGACCAAACCTAACCTCCTTCAATGAGGGCTCTGTCTGCTCGGTAGCATGCTGGATGGCGGAGTCCGGAATTCTGGCAAACCGTTCGGCGCCTCAGGAAGGGGAAGCAGCTTTCTGTCAACACTGTTTACAGTGAGGGCGGGGAGCTGTTGACCTCAACTGGGGATATTGTCGGGCGGTGGAAGGAATACTTTGAGGATCTCCTCAATCCCACTGTCATGTCTTCCGTAGAAGAAGCAGAGACTGGGGACCCGGGGGTCGGTGCATCCATCACCGGGACCGAAGTCACTGAGGCAGTTTGCAAGCTCCTCGGTGGCGGAGCACCGGGGGTGGATGAGATCCGCCCTGAGTACCTTAAGTCTCTGGATGTTGTAGGACTGTCTTGGTTGACACGCCTCTGCAACATCGCGTGGCAGTCGGGGACAGTGCCTCTGGACTGGCAGACTGGGGTGGTGGTCCCTCTTTTTAAAAAGGGGGACCGGAGGGTGTGTTCCAACTATCGGGGATCACACTCCTCAGCCTCCCTGGGAAAGTCTATTCCAGGGTACTGGAGAGGAGAATCCGGCTGATAGTCGAACCCCGGATTCAGGAGGAACAATGCGGTTTTTGTCCCGGCCGTGGAACACTGGACCAGCTCTATACCCTCCACAGGGTGCTTGAGGGTTCATGGGAGTTTGCCCAACCAGTCCACATGTGTTTTGTGGACTTGGAGAAGGCTTTCGACTGTGTCCCTCGAGTCATTATGTGGGAGGTGCTCCGGGAGTATGGGGTTGGAGGCTCTCTGTTGAGGGCTGTACAGTCCCTGTACAACCAGAGCAGGAGCTTGGTCCGCATTGCCGGCAGTAAGTCGGACCTGTTCCCAGTGCACGTTGGACTCCGGCAGGGCTGCCCTTTGTCACCGGTTCTGTTCATTATTTTTATGGACAGAATTTCTAGGCGCAGCCAGGGGCCGGAGGGGGTTTGGTTCGGGAGCCGGCAGATTCCGTCTCTGCTTTTTGCGGATGATGTTGTCTTGTTGGCTCCATCGAGCCAGGACCTTCAGCATGCACTGGGGCGGTTCGCAGCCGAGTGTGAAGCAGCTGGGATGAGAGTCAGCACCTCCAAGTCTGAGGCCATGGTTCTCGACCGGAAAAAGGTGGCTTGCTCCCTCCAGGTTGGGGGAGAGTTCCTGCCTCAAGTGGAGGAGTTTAAGTATCTCGGGATCCTGTTCACGAGTGAGGGAAGGATGGAGCGTGAGATTGACAGGCGGATCGGTGCAGCGGCAGCAGTAATGCGGTCGCTGTACCGGTCTGTCGTGGTGAAGAAGGAGCTGAGCCAAAAGGCGAAGCTCTCGATTTACCGGTCAATCTACGTTCCTACCCTCACCTATGGTTATGAACTTTGGGTCATGACCGAAAGAACGAGGTCCCGGATACAAGCGGCTGAAATGAGTTTCCTCCGCAGGGTGGCAGGGCGCTCCCTTAGAGATAGGGTGAGGAGCTCTGTCACCCGGGAGGAGCTCAGAGTAGAGTCGCTGCTCCTCCACATCGAGAGGAGTCAGCTGAGGTGGCTCGGGCATCTATATAGGATGCCCCCTGGACGCCTCCCAAGGGAGGTGTTCCTGGCATGTCCCACCGGGAGGAGGCCCCGGGGAAGACCCAGGACACGCTGGCATGACTATGTCGCTGGGCTGGCCTGGGAACGCCTCAGGATCCCCCCGGAAGAGCTGGGGGAAGTGTCCAGGGAGAGGGAAGTTTGGGCGTCCCTGCTCAGGCTGCTCCCCCCGCGACCCGGCCCCGGATGAAGCGGGAGAAGACGGACGGACGGACGGACGGACATTTTCGACCAGCCATCGAAGAGACTCACAATTTTATAATTAAGCCAAATTTTTTGCCATATGGCCACCAACTCTCTGCACCGAAGACCTGTAGCCAGCCTCGACCCACCTGTCTAGATTAAATAACCATCAGAAGCCATTCCTCGTCTGTTGCCAACACCAGAGGCCTTCAGGCTCCTGAAACATCCCTGTCCAATATCGGCTCTCAACCGCGGTTCGATTGGTTCGCCCATTGGACCACAGCACAGATTGGAGCCACGAACGACAGCCTAGGGCCCCTTCGTGTCAGTTCAGAGCAGACATCAGCCAGAGCATCGCTGGCAAAGTAGGCATGCTTATGCAGGTTTGAATAACGCGGTTGCAATGATTTGGTCTTTTCAAGTGATTTTATGTGTTCTCATCCTGTGATCTTTTATTGCACTTGTGTAACCTAAGTGAATGTCCTCCACAACTCAGAGTTGTAAAGATAACATGACTGACGAAAGCCAGTTCTGATAACAAGAGACAGATGACACTCTTGTCTCTTGATGACACTTTTTGTCTCCTCCTTTCTCTGTTTATGACATCTGTTGCAATTAGATCCACGCCTCAAGACAACACACACACACACACACACACACACACACACACAGGTTGTTTATTTACAAGTCAAGGACAAGACATGAACAAAGCATTCTGTAACGTATGTCTGTTTATTGTACAGGGTTTGGTCAAACCCAAGAAAATAAATGTGAACTTTTGTCTGAAAACTGTGCTTATTCTGGTGGAGATCCTGCGAGAGCTCTGTCATTCTGAGACTAGCGCTGCATTACTATACGGAGCTGGGGGGACAGAGCCTTCTCAGTTGCTGGCCCCACACTCTGGAACTCACTCCCCAAATCCCTCCGTGACTACACTGACCTCATCACATTCAAATCACTCCTCAAGACCCACCTCTTTAGATCAACTTTTAATGTCTGAATTGTTTGGATGTTTTTCTTTTTTGTTTGTTCTTTTTGTTTTTGTCTTGTTTCTTCTTCTCTGCTGTCCTTTTACTGATTGTGTAGACTGCACTCACACACATGCACAGAAATGACAGCTAATCTTTAACTTACAACTAAGAGAAAGGAAACATCAGAAAAACTCTGTTGAAGCACTTTTAGCAGGAATGTGTTAATGTTGATACCATTAACCTGGGAAGCATGCAATTAAAGTACCTAGCTTTTGTATATCTGCATCATTACGGGCTATATCAATTTGTGCATTAATACCACTATTTGAGTCAATAAATAAAAATACCTCCCAACTCTAAACCCTGGATGACTCTTCAAATACATTTGAGCCTGAAAGAGAAGCATAGGCTCAAAGACTGATTTGTTGATGGATTAATTGTAATTGTGATCTATCATTTTTTTGTTGTTGTTGTTGTTGTTGTTTGCACTTGTTTGTGACTTAATTGTGGTTTAATGTTTCTGTTTTGTTCTCATTTGATGCAGTTATATTGCTTTACACTGGAATTTTAATCCTTGACCATTTATATTTTAATAATAAATAGCAAATCAGTAAATTTATATCTATGTACTTATTTGTTACATTTTGTTGTACAAAGCTATGATAGCAATATTTAAGTCAAGCATGATGTTGCCTTACACATAAAAGAATGATCCCAGTCTCCTCCACACAGTCAGGCATACATATTATAAGTTAAACATTAGTACAGAATAACAGGTTGCTATTGGACTATAGGTTTATGCAAGAGCAGATGGTGGACCAGGTTGCGGTCTGATATTCAGAGACTTCCTTAACATGGGTATACAGCAGGTCCAGTGATTATACAGTCCACAAACTCATACCTGCCAACACGGATTTGAAAATAAAGGAAATTTTCCAACGTCTGCCATAGGCTGTCCCACCAGCCTTACCACTGTCCACATACCCCTCACATTTAGACAAGGGTACACACAGTCAATCTTAAAATCACCATAAGGCAACTACTCGCTTTAAATAATGCAGCATCAAAGACTAAATTAAGTAGTTCCTACATAAAGAAAGTGACTGCAACTAGGGGATCAAACTCAGATAACTGGATGTAAGTGAAATGCTGTGAACATCCTTACATTGTATAGATGAAAACACAAAAGTGAATTTTGCCAGTTTGGACTGCTGACGTGCTGAGGTAAGCGTACCGTCTCACTTCCTGTTTCCGGTTGATGCGTTAGTAGTAGCGGGCGTGTGTCGCTCTTGCTCCTCTGAGTGCAATTTGCTCTGTGTTTTGTTATAGCGGCCTACTATCCGCTCTCTGAAGTAACATTAGTTCTGCTCAAGCAAGTCTGTGTATTTAGCGACCGTTAATTTTATTTGTGTACGCGCTTGTCTGCTCTGCTAGCTACACCAGCTTAGCCTAGCAGCTAGCGATGGCTTTTCTCTGTCCCTCTCCAGCTCTCTCTTGCTTGGTGTGTCACATGTTTAGCTACTCCTCTGCCTACTTTAGTGATACTGGTACGTGTAATAAATGTAGTGTATTTGGTGAGTTGGAGGCGAGACCATGCAAACCAAACCATTAGCTGTAGTTAGCCAGGCCCCCGTAGCCGGTGCGGACCAACCAAGTGCAGCTCCAGCTAGCCCTCCCTCGACAGCTCCCGAGCAGCCGGGAAACCAGGGAGGCTGGGTGACTGTTCGAAGGAAGCATAGTCCCAAGCTGAGGCCCATGGGTCACCACCAACCACTTCATGTTTCTAGCAGGTTTTCCCCACTCAGCGACACACCCGCTGAGAAACCAGCTCTGATTATTGGCAGCTCCATTTTGAGAAACGTGAAGTTAGCGACACCAGCGACCATAGTCAAATGCCTGCCGGGGGCCAAAGCGGGCGACGTCGAATCAAATTTGAAACTGCTGGCTAAGGATAAGCGTAAATACAGTAAGATTCTTATTCACGTCGGCGGTAATGACACCCGGTTACGCCAATCGGAGGTCACTAAAATTAATGTGGAATCGGTGTGTACATATGCAAAGACGATGTCGGACTCCGTAGTTTTCTCTGGACCCCTGCCAAATCTGACCAGTGATGATATGTTTAGCCGCATGTCATCATTCAATCGCTGGCTGTCAAGCTGGTGTCCAGCAAACGGTGTGGGCTTCATTGATAATTGGCAGACTTTCTGGGGAAGACCTGGTCTGATTAAGAGAGACGGCATCCATCCCACTTTGGAGGGAGCAGCTCTCATCTCTAGAAATCTGACCGATTTTATTTATGAACTTAACCCCTGACAACTCAGAGTTGAGACCAGGAGGCAGAGTTGCAGTCCTACACGCTTCTCCGCGCTTCCATTAGAGCAGTTACCCACCCAACACTCCATAGAGACTGTGTCTACCCCCCGACCACATAAACTAAGTAAACCAAAAGTAAAGAGAAGAGGAGTTAAACATAAAAATCTAATTAAAATTAAAACAAACACTGCAATAGTACAACAAGATTTAATGTACATGTTGACATTGATAATGACAGCCTTAGCACTGCGTTTATCTCAGTATTAGACTCAGTTGGCTTCCATCAGAATGTACATGAACCAACTCACTGCTTTAAGCACACCCTCGACCTTGTTCTGACATATGGCATTGAAATTGAAGACCTAATAGTCTCCTCACAGAATCCTCTTTTATCGGACCATCATTTAATAACTTTTGAATTCATATTACCAGACTACCAGCCAGTAGGCAAAAATTCTTATACCAGACTCCTGTCTGATAGTGCTGTAGCTAAATTTAAGGATATGATCCCATCAGCAGCAACAGAGCTAACCTTGCTAACCTATGCTAACCTTTGTCCCTCCCAAATATGACTACCTGGTTGATAGTGCCACAGGTTCATTGCGTATGACACTTGACTCTGTTGCTCCCCTAAAAAAGAAGATAATAAAACAGAGGAGGTTAGCTCCATGGTATACCCCTCAAACCCGCAAATTAAAGCAAACTTCACGGAAAATAGAAAGGAAATGGCGTTCTACCAATTTGGAAGAATTTTGGTTCGCCTGGCAAGATAGTCTTAAAATATACAGGAAAGCCCTCCGCAGTGCCAGGGCAGCCTACTACTCTGCACTAATAGAGGAAAATAAGAACAATCCCAGGTTTCTCTTCAGCACTGTAGCCAGGCTGACAGAGAGCCATAATTCTGTTGAACCATGTATTCCTTTAGCTCTGAACAGTAATGACTTCATGAGCTTCTTTAATGATAAAATTCTTAGTATTAGAGACAGAATTCATTGGCTCCTGATGCTTAGACATGATCAATCTGTCTTTATCAACAGGCTACGTACCACAGTCCTTTAAAGTAGCTGTGATAAAACCTCTACTTAAAAAGCCTACTCTTGATCCAGGGGTTTTAGCCAACTATAGACCGATATCCAACCTTCCCTTTCTCTCAAAAACTCTTGAGAAAGCAGTTGCTAATCAGCTGTGTGACTTTCTACACAAAAATAGTTTATTTGAGGATTTCCGGTCAGGATTTAGAGTGCATCATAGCACAGAGACAGCACTGGTTAAAGTTATAAATGACCTTCTAATTGCATCTGATAAAGGATTTGTCTCTGTACTAGTCTTATTAGATCTTAGTGCTGCATTTGACACCATTGACCATGGTATCCTATTGCAGAGACTTGAACACTTCATTGGCATTAAGGGAACTGCGCTAAGCTGGTTTAAATCCTACTTGTCAGATCGCTCACAGTTTGTACACGTTAATGATGACTCCTCTGTGCTCACTAAAGTCAGCTATGGAGTTCCGCAGGGTTCTGTGCTTGGACCAATTCTTTTCACCTTATATATGCTTCCTTTAGGTAAGATTATCAGGAAGCATTCACTAAATTTTCATTGATATGCAGATGATACCCAGCTATATTTATCAATGAAGCCAGAAGAAACCAGTCAGTTAACTAGACTACAAGTGTGTCTTCTGGACATAAAGACCTGGATGACACAAAACTGAAGTTATAGTAGTAGGCCCTAAACATCTTAGAAACTCACTTTCTGATGACATAGCAGTTATGGATGGCATTGCGCTGGCCTCCAGCACCATTGTAAAGAATCTGGGAGTTGTCTTTGATCAGGAAATGTCCCTTCACTCCCATGTAAAACAAATTTCAAGGACTGCCTTCTTTCACCTGCGTAATATTGCAAAAATCAGGCATATTTTGTTTCAAAATAATGCAGAAAAACTAGTCCATGCATTCGTAACTTCCAGGCTGGATTATTGCAATTCCTTACTATCAGGCTGCCCAAATTCATTGCTGAATATTGCATGTCTGTCTGTCTCTCTCTGTCTGTCTCTCTCTCTCACTTTTGCTGTGATTTGGCGCTATACAAATAAAATTGAATTGAATTGAATTGAATTGAATTGAATTGAATTGAATTGAATTGAATTGAATTGAATTGAATTAATTCAGCATTTAGTTTATCTATGTATTACTTGAAAGATATGTAGCATCACATATACATTATGCTTCTGTGATTTTGAGAGAGGCTGCTGGCAAGTGAGACAATTGGAACAACAGGGTGATTACAAAATGGATGGGAGAGATAGTATAAATACAGTCATTGGTGGAGCAATGTCTTTGGAGTGACTTTTCCCATAGTGTGATACACTAAATTTTTCGTAGCATGTTTTACAAAGAGCATGACCAAGTAAATATTTGGCAATATTTATTTTATGCTCTTTGTATATGTATGTATGTATGTATGTATGTATATATTTTGTATCCATTTTTATTGTCTACTATTGTTCTTCTTGTTCTGTTTTTCTTCCTCTCCTTTTTAATTTTGGTGCTATAACAGATGAATTTCCCCAAAGTGGGATAAATAAGGTCTTATCATTTGTATGTGATATTGTATGTGTACTTGTTCTCTCTCACCTCCTTCCTGTTTCTGCCAAAGCTGTTTTCTATGACCATGGTCTCTGCAGTGATGTGGTGGTATTTGGAGCAGGGTGGTAAGGGCAAAATAGCCATTGACATTACCCCGGCCCGCACCTCCACCACCCTGCCACCAGAGTACAGACAGACTTCAGCCCGACTCCGCACCTCCTGCAGCTGCTCCGACAGAGATGGCATTCTACGCACAGAAGTACACACACAGATTCAGTGACTGATAAATGTATGAAACTGCAGCACAGATGCATTTACAGTAAATCATATACAATTCTAAAAGATCGTGTTATCTAGATATCAGAGAAATGAGGATTCCTTCAGAGTTTGGTCTTCCTTACTCTATATGTGGATCAATATAGAGAGCAGCTCTATGGGCCAGTACTTAGGCACAGTGGTCCTTTGAGCTAAATACTTACATCAGCATTCTAACATGCTCATACTAACAATGGCAACATGCAGGTATAATGTTGATCATGCTCAAAATCTTAGCATATTAGCATCCTTACATTTACCAGTTAGTGCTAAACACAAACTAACAACTGATGTTGCAGGCCTGGTGGGAATGTTACTAATTTTGCAGGTATTGGTCATAAACCAAAGTTATTATAATTCACCCTGAGAGGAACATGAATGTGTGTACCAAAGCAATCCATTCAATAGCTGTTTGTAGTTTGGACCAAAGTGGCGGGGTGGACCAGTATTGATGACGGTGGACTGGTATTACCATTCCACGGGCATGCCTAAAAACAAGATGTATCAAAAGTTGCTACTGGATGCTTTAGTCTTATTGTTTACTTATTCTTTTACCAGATGTTGCTTTATGGCTGCAACTATATTGTATTTAATACTAATAGTTTTGTTATTAATGGACTGATTATTGATTTAATTAATGTATTCATTTTTTGTATATGAAAGATAAAAAAAAATATGTGAAGTGCTAATTTCATTATCCCGGGGTCCAAAGTAACATATTCACATTTTTTTCTGACCAACAGTCCAAAATGATACTCAGTTTACAATGACATAAAACAAAGACAATCTTTACATTAAAGAAACTGTGACCACTGAGTGGTTAATATTTTTGCTTAATTTTCAGTTCATTGGTACAAATCTCTTCTGTAATGCTTTTCTTGTGTGTGGAAAACACTTCACTGTAGTTTACATGTCATTTTGCTTCTTGTATAAATCTTGCTAGCCTGAATCTTGATTGACCACCAGCATCACAACACTCATTTTTCTTTATCTTTTCTAAATAAATTTGATTCACAGACCTTTTTTCACAAAAGACACTTGACTTGTCATAACAGCAACACAAGATTGAGTCAGCAGCAGTGTTGGAAAGAAAGACAGTACATTTACTCAAGCATGCATGTGTCCCTTACATTTAACTTTCAGATGAAGATATACTTTTCATTGCAGATAAAGATTTTCAACACAAAACATAGAGGAATCCATAAAATCTGTAAAAGAGGGACCATTTATTCTTAAAGGCGATGTTTTATTTTCATATTTTTCATGTTTAGATTATTTTTACCTCAGGAACATTTGGAATGCTGCACTTGTACTATTACAGTATTACAACAGTCACTGCGGATGTCACGTTTCTCCACTGGGCAGCAGGTTACGTGAAGACTCACACGCCGTGGTGAAATCAGGAGTCAGTGAAGCTGTCGGTCTATGCTAGTGTTGTTTCCTACCTCTGGTCTACAGGAACACGGCAGTGATCAGGGGCTGCCCCACACGGTCCTCCTTCTTCACGTTGATTTCACACCAAGCTGCGAGGGAGACAACGCCGAGTGTCCGTCTCTTTAAGATGTAATGCAAGGTCGTCAATATTACAGCAGTGATGTGCCTATTTACCTGTAATGTAACCATTCTGTGGTTACATTAACCACAAAATGGCACTAAAAATGGTCCAGTACATCCAAATCCAATCCAAATCACACGGGGCTCTCTCCTCAAGCTGGAGCAAAACATGGAGGAATAGTAGATGACGTCATCCATAGGTTTGTCAACGGATGCTTTATGGCTATGTCATGATACAATATCAGTTTATTATATTACATTTACCTGTCATTCAGTTACTAATTGATAAAACGCACGTTTGTGATGTTTATTTATCTCAAAGTTGGTCATTAAAGCCTATTTTTTATCACATAGAAATTACATGGTGCCGATCACATAACTCATCTACCTACTTTGTGAATTAATAGGGATCGAGCACCGACCGGTGTGAAGACATTTTGTAAGGAAACTTTATTATTATTATTATTATTATTATTATTATTATTACATCGAAAATTTAATCACGTTTTTGATTTATTTTTCATTTTTTTTATATAATAATAATAATAATAATAATAATAATATCCACCATGAAGCCTGTGATTCTGTAAGCTAAATAAAAAGGAAGAAAAACACAGTTTACTACTACTATTTTGTTGAGCAAGCACATTTTGTTCTTCATTCCTTTTATGTAATTATTTTTCCATGGATGTCATGATTTCGCAAGTTGAGCTAAATAAAAAGGACAAGGAATTGTCTCTGAACCAGAAGTTCCCTTTTAGTCTTTGTCAAGATTAGTTTGGTATGAAAAAACACACAGTAAGGTAACTGTAATACTGAGATGTTGCTGGTGTTAAACCCTGCTGTTATTACCAGGTCCATAATGTTGTCGGGCTGATGATTGGCTTCATTTACATGTTGGATATGTTCAAAGCTGTCCAGTAAATTCGTAAGCTCCATGGGTTGGAGTCATTCTTTTTGTTGATGTGGATATTCAGCTCTCAATTCAGGATTGATTGGTCATATTTTGTTGCACTAAGTGCAATCAGCTCTGAGAATTTCTGCATAAACACAGGTGAATAACATTAGGGTCGATACAAGGTAACGATGAGCACTGATAATTCTGCTCTCAGCTCAAGAGCAAGGTATTCAAATGATGTAAATTGACCCAGATCAATGTCATTACACAAAAAATGTTCAGAAAAAATAGATGTAATACTTCCTCCTTTCCCGTTTTGTCTGACTGACTAATAAAAAGCATAATGTGGAGAACAAGCTTCTATCAAGTCACCTCAAAGATATTTGGTATCACCAGTAAATAACCATTGTTTTTATTCACCTTATTATTTTATTATTATATTGACTCCAATTGACTAATCAAATTAGAATTACAAACCAGTAATTTCCAGTGGTTGTTGTTGACGAGTACAAATGACAGAACAGCGTCATATTATTAGAACATTGTAGTTCTAATAACAAATTCCCGAACAAGTCCTCTCTCTTACATTTACTTACTATTCTCTTGGCCTTAATTTGTTGAGCTTTTAGAGTTTGTGTCCAATAGTACATAGGTTTAATTTTGAATAAAAAATTAATTAAGGTGAGGATGAAGTAAAGAGAATACTGCAATCAATAATGTGAGGAAATAAAGCACTTTTTTTTGGAACTGATTGTCAGCTCATTTTGACTAAAACATTTGTTAATGTATGACTGTGAATCTCTAAATGGAATTCCCCACTGCACTACACATCACACCCCCTATCACCATGCTCAAATATACACACAAACCACATGCATTACCTTTGGTAAACTGTGACGGGGTGGCTCAGTTCTGTCACCGAACAAAATTCCACCTGCTGTGTAGTAGTAGTAGTCCACCACACTGAATGTGTGGGCAGGATTGTGAAACAGGCCCTCAATAACCTTGCAAGAACAATATAATTATTGTTACATTAATACACTGAAAAATTAGCTCAACATTCCTTTCCGGTGGATTATCTAAGTGTCAGAAAATATTTTGATATAAATCTAAAAATGTCTAGAGAAATTAAGGGTCACACTGGAGAGAGAAATTTCTGATACTTGAACTATGCAGTCACATATGGCACCAATGGTTAGATAATGAGATCCAATAATATTAATCTGCCACTGGCCCTTTGATAGTTCACAGGATATTTAGCTGCTTGGTTAGAAAATCAATATACAGTGGCTTGCAAAAGTATTCATGTGTTGTTGCCTCAAATTTCACAGGCAGACTGAAACATGTTTTGCTCAAGAATATCGCTGTTTTTAGCACCATTCATCTTTCCCTCAACTTGGACCAGTTTCCCATTCCCTGCTACTGAAAAATATCCTCACAGCATGATGCTGCCCCCACCATGTTTCACTGTGGGGATGGTGTTCTTGGGGTGCTGGGATGTGTTGGGTTTGGGCCAGACAAAGGGTTTTCCTTGGTTGCCAAAAATTTCAATTTTAGTCTCATCTGACCAGAGCACCTTCCTCCATACATTTGGGGAGTCACCCACATGCCTTTTGGCAAACTCAAAACATGTCTCCTTATTTTTAACACTAAGTAATGGCTTTTTTCTGGCCACTCTTTCGTAAAGCCCAGCTCTGTGGAGTGTACGGCTTATTGTGGTCCTATGGACAGATACTCCATTCTCTGCACTGACACTCTGCAACTCCTTCAGGGTTACCTTTTGTCTCTGTGCTGCCTCTTTGATTAATGCCCTCCTTGCCTGGTCCCTGAGTTTTGGTGGGCAGCCCTCTCTTGGCAGGTTTGTTGTGGTACCATGTTCTTTCCATTTGAAGATGATGGATTTGATGGTGCTCAGGGCGATCATCAAAGATTACATATTTTTTTATAACCCAACCCTGACTTGTACTTCTCAACAATTTTGTCCCTGACTTGTCTGGAGAACTCCTTGGTCTTCATGTTGTGATGCCTCTTGCTTAGAGGTGTTGCAGCCTCTGGGGCCTTTCAGAAAAGGTGTGTTTATACTGACAGATCATGTGACACAGATTGCACACAGGTGGATTTCATTTCACTAATTATGTGACTTCTGAAGGTAATTGGTTGCACCGGAACTTTTTAGGGGCTTCATAGTAATGGGGGTGAATACATATGCAC
>JBBMOE010000087.1:574114-589114 GCA_037975065.1 Chaetodon trifasciatus
ATATATATATATATATATATATATATATATATATATGATTTTTGATTATAGAGGTGTATGCAAATATTGATCTTGCAGTGAATACAACTGCCTCTGCATCCCTATTCTATTCTTCTCACATTCAAGATCCTGTTTTGATTTCAGGTACAAAGGAACAACAAAAAAAAACAAAACAAACAAACAAAAAATGAAAACCCACATAAAACAGACAAACATCAGTGTTTAGGATTCAGCAGATGCATAGTATGTTGTCTTGGACTATTCAATGCTATTTGTGTCCAGTGAAGACAATAAATAAAAATAAAAGTGGGAATTTTAATCCTGTATCATGTTCCTTGGTGTTATTAGTCCATCATAAGAAATAGGCCTGAATATCAAGAAATAGGAAACTGCAAACTATGCCTGTTGAGCTGTACACAAAAACTCCTCAGGTTTAGTTGAAAATATTCTAAGTCACACAAGGCTTCATTTATGCTCAAATCTGAGCCCTAAATGATAGATCAATTGTCACTGTTTTCAGTCTGGTCTTTAAGTCAACAACACAGAAGATACAGCATCTTTCAAATTGTTGCCAGATAGTGGGCTCATGTTTTCTGACTTCCCACAATATTCGGTAATAAAGTCATCTGACAACACTGCAAAGATGTCAGTTTCTGGACAGCATTATCAAAAACAGATGAGAGTCCAAAAGTCTTGTGGGACATGATGACTGCATCTCTCCAGAGAAACTACAACTGTCAATTGTAAAACACTGATACAGTGATAGTTTCGTTAACAGTTTAACAAATGTGTCTTTGTCCACCAGGTAATAGTTATCATAGTTTATTCTGGGTAGTTGCTGTCACCCATCCAAGTAACCTTATCCTCAAATCATCCATTTGGTATCCCTGTCTGTGAACCTTTCTGCACTCTTGGGTTCACATGCTTGTTTCACAGGGTGGTGTTAGGCTTCCATCCTGAACAATGTGGTTTTCTCTTTTCTCTCCACTCTGCTCTGCTCCCTTTCTTCCTTCTCCTTCCTCCACTCCCTCCATTGTTACTAGCTCCTGGGTGCAGTTGAGCGGGCTGGCCTTAGCCAACAGTGGGCTAGCAATGCTGCCTGAGCCAAGAGCAGACCTCTCCATGTGATTCCTACCCTGTTGGCTTAAGCCGGTGAGCTGCCCTTCACCGTCTAAGCTTCTGGCTACTGAGCCTTCACCTCCCCCCTGGTAGTTCCTTGGACTGACAGATTGCTGGGCCAGACACGTAGATGTAGACTTACCTTCCTGTGTTGCAGAGCTGGAGGATGTAGAAAACCTGGAAACCATGTCTTCGGAAAGGAGTTGAGCAAGCATGGTTGAGCCAGAGGAGGCTGAGGTTGCCACAGGTGTCATTACTGCCATTAGCACATCATCTTGGGATCCAATGAAGTCAACATTGAGGGCTCTTGTATTTTGAGGGCTGCTATAATCATGCAAGGAGCTGCAGATGCTGTCATAGGTCATCCCAAAGCTTTCCATGGTCTGTAGTGCCAAACCCATATCTCCAGTCCCACTTCCCCTGGGACTGGACACAAATTCATACAGACCTTCTTTGATGATAGTCATTGGCTGGATGCTGTCAGGAGCCCTGTTCACCTCCATGGTACTGATCTGGCTTAGATCCAAGGGAGGGGGGATGCGTTGGTGTCTAATTCCAGTTTGACTCCCTTCAGCACTAGGGAGCAGAGAGCTTCTTTCTCCTTTCTCCACAGAAAAATCATCAGCCACATCAGAGGATTTCCTGACAATATCCATTTCAGGCGAAGTTTGACAGGTTTGGGTGGAGGTCAGCACTTTCATCTCTATCTTCTCCTCAGTATTTTTTTCTTGCTGCTCTGGAATAGAAGGTGTCTCATTGTAAGTGTCATCCAACCGCTTTGTATTGACGTGTTGAGGGGTAGTTTTGTTAGACAAAGGCTTCACTCGTTCAGGAGAGCCCACCTGAGCCACTTCCTGGTATCGTGAATGTTGGGACCTGCCTGGACTACCCACCTCTGTATTGCAGTAGTGTTTGTGGTAGCTCCAGCGGCTGGGTGACAGGTGATTGTCCACAGGACACTTACTGTCCTCTCTCCTTTCCACCAAGACATCTGTGAGTTCCATACTTCGTGCAAAAGCATCCTTTAGGTTAATAGAAATAATGCTTCCACTTCGCTTGGCTCTTTCAAGAGCTTCTCTCCTTTTGATGGCCTTCTCCTGCCTCTTCTGCTCTCGGTAGAACTCAGAGAAGTTGTTGACAATGATTGGGATGGGAAGGGCAATGACCAACACACCTGCTATGCAGCAAAGTCCTCCTACAATCTTGCCCAACAGGGTTTGTGGGTAGATGTCTCCATAACCAACTGTGGTCATAGTAATGGTAGCCCACCAGAAGGAGGCAGGAATACTGGTGAATTTGGTGGCATCCTCATCTTTCTCAGCAAAGAACACCAAGCTAGAGAAGATCATAATGCCCATGGCTAAGAAGAGGATCAGCAGACCCAACTCATTATAGCTCCTTCGCAAAGTGAAGCCCAAAGACTGCAGTCCTGTCGAATGTCTGGCAAGCTTCAGGATCCTCAGTATCCTCATAATTCGGAAGATCTGGACAACACGGCGCACATTCTGGAACTGCATCACACTCTTGTTAGACTCAGTTAGGCAGAGGGTCACATAGTAAGGCAATATAGCCAGCAAATCAATGATGTTTAGTGGTGCTTTAATGAAATTCCACTTGTTGGGTGCTGAAAGCAGCCGTAGGATGTACTCCATTGTGAACCAGGCAATGCAGACAGCTTCAACGTGGGCTAGGTTGGGGTTATCATTGAATTGGCCAAATTCATCTACCACCTGAAGCTCTGGCAGAGTGTTGAGTGACAATGAGATGGTGGAAATGATGATGAACAGAATGGATATCATAGCCAGGATCTGTGAAACAAAGACAAGATTGTGGGTTACTGTTATGTGGCACAAAATGATATACAGACACTGAAAGTCCTGAGAGGATGATTCATAATGACTTTGAGGACCCCCTCATCTTTTGTCATTTTTGGTTCAAATGTGATGACAATTATTAAATTTGGTACAGACATTCCTGTTTCCCACAGGATGAAACGTAATTACTTCCTTGTGACTCTTTAAATTAAAATTTCATTATATCCAATACTTCAGTTTATAACCAAAAAGTCCCCATCCCCAAAAGTTCCCATCAGCCTGAGCTGCACTTGGTATACAGTGGAAATATACAATTATTAGCATGCTAACATGCTACTGTAGGTGTACATACATGGTAAACATCCATCCATTCATTGTCTATACCCGACTATCCCTTTCGGGGTTGCAGGGGGGCTGGAGCCTATCCCAGCTGTCATTGGGTGGAAGGCGGGGAACACCCTGAACCTGTCGCCAGTCGATTGCAGGGCAACATATATAGACACACAACCATTCACTCTCACACTCATACCTAAGAACAATTTTAGAATCACCAATTAACCTAATGAGCATGTTTTTGGTCTGTGGGAGGAAGCCGGAGTGCCCAGAGAGAACCCACGCATGCACGGGAAGAACATGCAAACTTCACACAGACAGGCCCCACCCTACCCGGGGATCAAACTGGCAACCTTCTTGCTGTGAGGCACATGCACTACCTGCTGCGCCACCGTGCCGCCCATGGTAAACAACGTACTAAACATCAGCATGTTTAACATTGTCACTGTGAGCATGTTCACTTGCTGACATTAGCATTTAATAAACCTGCTATGCATAACTACAGCCTCACAATCAGTGTTTTGAGATTTGAGTGGCACCCAGCAGCCCATGCAGAACCTGAAATCCACTCAATTTCCTTAAAAATGGCCAATTTTTTTACAGTCTTAAAATGTGTCTCTGGTTTTATTCTTGTAATTAGGTGAACCCATATGTATGATCATCATTAAGCTGCATTGTTCATAACACCCCTCTGCACAAATGTGTTAGACTCAATAAACAACATACTGATGGTTTAGCTCTCTTACAGTCGGGCAAAAAAGTTTGTCCAGAGGTTGACACTAGAGGAAAGGTCACCAAAGGTCACTTTCTTACCAGTGCTCTTCAGATTATTTGCTCTGAAAGCTGTGGCATGTTAGTGAGACTCAGCCCTTAACCATCTTCTATTCATGACCTAATTGCAAAGGAGAACTTGTTGTCTTCTCACATGACAAAGTCCTTGCAGAGGATGGTCCTGACATACCTATGGCCCCTGGTTATATCATGACCTTCAGGTTAAATATTAATGAAAGGTGGGAGTGGAAGCTGAATCACCATGCCAATGCTCACATAGACAGACCATGGACAGGCCAGATAGCACTGTGAGTCATGTTTTTGACTTCTCCAGTGCTTTCAGCACCATCCAGCCTACCCTGCTGTGGAAAAAACTGATAACAATGCAGGTAGATTCTGCCTTGGTGTCCTGGATTATGAACTAACTGATTGGCTAAAGTATGGTAGACTTCAAGGCTGCATGTCTGACACTGTTGTGCACAACATGGGGGGCCCACAAGGGACGGCCCTGTTCACCCTCTACAACTCTGATTTTGTATTTTCTTTGCTGTCATCTGCTGGCCAAATAACAACAGAAGTTGTCCCGAGACACTTTCCATACAGAGCTGGCACAGACCATACTTACAATGTGCAATGTGCTGGTCACAAACAGGAGCAGCTTCAACAGCAGGTTGTTACCACCACAATGCACCACAGAACAACACAGGATATTCTTTCTTACTGTGGCTTTTAAACTTTACAATTTATCTACCTCATGTCATTACTGTGTCTCCCTGGACTGCAATCTGACTGAATGTACAACAATGTGACAATATTTGCAAGATCATGACATAATCAGTGAATATTTTGAATTAACCTTACATTGACCTGTACTTGAGATTTGATATTGTATATACATAACTATCTATATGCAAGTCACCAAAAAGCATCTTGAGATATGAGCAACTTCACAAAACATCCACCAAAAGCAGCTCCTAATTGGCAAACTAAGGGGAGTGCCAGTCCTAAATTCTGGGCTCCAAATTTTTTGACCTAAGAGTAATTCACAAAGCCTTTTCACTAAAAGTAGGTCCCAAGTCTGAGAGAAGTTAGAGGCAGTCAAGAGGACTCCTAAGCCACCAAGACCAACTTTCAGTCAGCAATGTGCCTCATCAAGGGATGTCCGTGGTTAACTGTTAATTGGCTGCACACAGAGAATATTTTGACCAGTTACACAAGTCTGTCGGTTAAATTGCATACACATACAGTGTGATGCATTCTGGTCCAAGGCCACCACCTAGTTGGTGTACCGTATGAGGGATTCATACAGCTAGAGTTCGGTATCTCAAACTCAAGTACATTATACTATCCAAAGCTACTCTGACTTAATGTATTGAATAAAACTCTGAAGAGAAGAAGAAGCATAAGCTAAAAGTAAAGGTGGCCAGGGCAGACAACCTAGTTCTGACCAACTGCTGAGACAGCTCTCACAAATGAAAGCTACATCACAACTGCCTATCACATCATCAATGCCTAATGGGAGCAAGGTTTCCATTATCTGGTAATCATCTTTTTTTTTTTTTCTTTTTTTCTTTTTTTTTTAGCTGAAAAAACTGTTGTTATAGACACAGACATATTTAAGTCCCTCCAGTCATGATGTGTGATGCTGATAACACTGATACAAGGTAAAAGTTCTACTTCAGAAGAAAGGAGTTATACAGTTGAAATAACAGCAGAAGGAAGGGCCTCCTGGGGCATTCTGTGGAGCACTTAGTCACTCCAAGACTCTGGCTGAATGTCGTCCTCTGGCTGACCAGAGTGTGGAGGGTGAGAGACATTGTCCATGATGGAGAACAGTCCTCCTCTCTGTAACTATATGCAGAGAGTCCAGCTCCACCCTAAGGACAAAGCCAACCTTCTGAATCCTCAGACTCCTGCCCTAGCAGGCCACAGCAGAGAAAATGGAGCTGACCACAACACCACCAAGAACAGGCCAAAGCAACTGCAAGAGGCTGCACGCAAAGTGGCAAATGCTCACTACCAAATTTAATAAGCATGAAACTGGCTCACCAACAAATTGAAACAATCCAGTAACACCAGAGATGACAGTTTGCACAATTCTATGTTACTTGGACACCAGTAAAATGCAGTTTTCAATGTTGACAATCTAAGCCTGAGCCGTTTGATAGAATTATTAATCAAACCAAAAATGCACTCTTCAGACCCTAATTTGTTTCATAGTACATTAAGTGTGCATTTAATTATAACAAACTGCAATAAAGACATAACTTAAGGTAACATTGCTTTTGATTGATTATGCATCAAAATTTGTAATACCTGTTTTCTGCCTTTGCTTTGTGTGTGAAATCTGTGACAATGTTTACAAAACATCAGCTAACAGCTCATAGATATTTGAAACCTGCAATAAAGAGCTACAACTAGGTACTGCCTTTTTATAACGGGTTTGTGCCATATTTTAGAAACTTATTATAGTGTAAAGTGCAGTATTTACTTCCCCTGAAATTCAGTGAAATACAAATACAAGTTTTATAAGTAAAATTAGCATAAAATGATCTATGCTATTTTTGTTGACTAATTGGTTACTCAACCACAGTTGTTGCCAGTTATTGGGCTTTTCTGACATTTTTCAATTATTGTAGTGCTTTCTGTGACATCAGGATTCCCTTTTTCTTGTGTGTCAACTGCTCTAACATAACTATACTGGTCGATTTGTTCCCACAATGCACTAGAAGGAATTCATCAATTAAGTTTTTCCTCACCACTCTCACAAGTGCTAGCTCATGAGGGAATTGTTGGGTCTCTATAAATAAAAGAGCTTGGTGTGTACCAGCTCTATATGGAAAGTGTCCTGAGACAACTTCTGTTGTGATTTGGTGCTATACAAATAAAATTGAATTGAACTGAATTAAAATGTGAACAGAGTGAGTTAGTTTTTGCCACTGCATATTTAACCACAGATCAGTTATGAAACTTTAACAGTTTTTGTCCCCAACCCTTATCTATTCCTGCTCATGGCTGATTTGAAGAAGTCCCAGTTCTCACAACATGCCTCACCTAGAAAATAAACCAAGGGAAATTAATAGGACTTCCAAATACCACTGTTCAAAAAACAGTAATGGGGAAATCTAATGTCAGAGGTGAATGAGATGAAGCATGTGCAGTCTGACTCTTCTCTCTGAAGCACTTGCTAGGACATTTCAGGATAATTGTAATAGGATTGTGTTGCTATCTATAGGAAGGATAGAGAGAGGTTAGAAGTATTTACTCATTCCTGCCTCCCCCAACAGGAGGAGTGTGTGAAATGTGAAATATATATATCTGTGTGTGTGTGTGTGTGTGTGTGTGTGTGTGTGTGTGTGTGTGTGTGCATGTGGCCCCCCTCCCAATGTTGGACCAGGTGGCCAGACTGTCCACACCCCTTGTAAGGCCCTTGAGTGTGGCCTGGGCCGCTGCAATTCTCTCTTATTCTTCTCTCGCTTAGCTTGGAAAAGTCCCCTAGCAACGTGCTCCTCACCCGTAGAGAGGGAGCTGGGCGATGTTAGCTGTGAGTTAGTGAGCGATATAAGAGATCCCGTAGGCAACGTTTTCCCTCACTTCTGACGCCAAATGTAGCATCACTATGTTAATGAAGCTACATTAGCTGGTTTCACTCACTCTTTACTAATCAGGAAAACACAGGCTACTGTGGGCCATAACCAATGGCAAAATAACGATTGCAATCATCTAACCTGGAAGTAACAAATGCGTTTACTAGTTTTTCTACATCCACTTTGAGACAGGATGTGGCAGATTTTTTTTTACAATCTTAGGTAGGTGAAAAAATGAAGTCCCTGAAATTTGGTTTATGTAGGAGTTAAAGGACATATCCTGATCAAAGATAACTCCCAGAGTGCTTACAGTGGTGCTCGGGGGCCAGTGCAATGCCATCCAGAATAGCTATATCATCAGATCGTGATACCAGTCAGTTAGATCTGAAGAAACCCCTTGGATGAAAGGTGAAATGTTTTGTTTTCTACAAGACTAGCTGCCAACCCTCGCAAATATGACCTGGATACCTGAGAATCTTCATAAACAAGCGTCCTCTCTAACTCTTTGCCAATTGTAGGTATGCTATCTCACTGTCATAGGTATCTGAGATGACTGACAGGCTTCACAGAATCTAAGCAAGTGTATCACATATTTCCTTACAAGCACTGAACAAATTCATTGTCATCCTGGAAAACTCAGGCTAACAGGCCTTTTTACCTTTGCTGAACATAAAACAAAGTGACACCATAAAATTCCAGTTAACACAAACAAATCACCCTGTCCGAGTACAGGAACAGACATACAGCTATAAACAAGGACAAAGAATACTGAACAAAAAGAAGTAAGACTGCTAGAGAAGAGTGGTCAGGACTGTATACTAGCATGTACGTACATTCAAAGAAAGCTGATGACCACCTGAACGGCCTGAACTCTGACATACATAAGAGCTGCAAGAAGAGGAACAAATCAAACTTGACTCAAGATTGACTGATCCAACCCTGGAAAAACAGCTGCAAGAAGCATCATCATCGTCATCATCTCTACCATCTGACATCAGATGCCTCACCAAAGAGAAGCATTTCCAGTCAACACAGGCGTTAGTGTGATATATGTGTTCCATAATAAGTGTCACCAGGTGTGCACCAAGGGGGTCAAGGGGGGCCAAGGTCAGCCTGATACAATTGCTATACAATTGTTACTATATTAACAAATAAATCAGGAGCGTGGTGGTTCAATCCCCGGCCTCGGCAGTCCACATGCCGAAGTATCCTTCGGCATGATACTGAACCCTGAAAAAACTGCCCCTGATTTTTTGCACCATCGGTGTGTGAATTCATATGTGCATCGCTTTGGATAAAAGCGTCTGCCAAATGACTGTAATAGAAATTGAAACATTTACAATTATTGGAAGAAGCCTCTCTAATGATTAAAGCAAATTGTTAAAGAAAACACTCATACCTCAACATACCACACAATAAAGAAATCATCTGGAAAGCTCTCATTGCTTGACATGAAAGGAAATATTCCCTGCAGTGATCAATAAAGGTGAAGTGAAATGTCCAAAATAGAATAATGAATCTGAAGTTGTTTACTTTAAAGACATGCAGATAATGCACCACTCAAAAATAAAGGAGATGTCAAGTTATTTATTTAAATGCTGCTGGGATGGATTGAGCTGCAGAGACAAAGAATACTGTGTGTGACCGATGCAGGAAAAAATCTTTTAAAAAAGACATCATTACTCATTTCCCGTAGGCCCACCACCCGCAGGAAGGTTCAGAAGGGGCTGGTGCTTTGTGGTATGGGTGGCAGTCGTAGGCGGGGGCCCCGACGACCCAAACCCTGGACGACGACTCTGGCTATGGGGACATGGAATGTCACCTCGCTGGGCGGGAAAGAGCCTGAGCTAATGCGTGAGGTTGAGCGGTACCGGCTAGAGATAGTCGGGCTGGAACCCAACTCCTTGAGAGAGGCTGGACTCTCTTCTACTCTGGAGTTGCGCGCGGTGAGAGGTGGTGAGCTGGTGTGGGCTTGCTTATAGCCCCCCAGCTCAGCCACCATGTGTTGGAGTTCTCCCCGCTGAGCGAGAGGGTCGCTTCCCTGCGCCTTCGGGTCGGGGATAGGTCTCTCACTATTGTTTCGGCTTACAGGCCGAACAGCAGTGTGTACCTGGCCTTCTTGGAGTCTCTGGGAGGGGTACTGGAAAGTGCTCCAACTGGAGACTCCATTGTGCTGCTGGGGGACTTCAATGCTCATGTGGGCAGCGACAGAGATACCTGGAGGGGTGTGATTGGGAGGAACGGCCTCCCTGATCTGAACCCGAGTGGTGTTCTGTTACTGGATTTCTGTGCTAGTCACAGTTTGTCCATAACGAACACCATGTTCAGGCATAAGGGTGTCCATCAGTGCATGTGGCACCAGAACACCCTAGGCCAGAGGTGAATGATCGACTTTGTAGTCATATCATCTGACCTTCGGCGGTATGTCTTGGACACTCGGGTAAAGAGAGGGGCAGAGCTGTCAACTGATCACAACCTGGTGGTGAGCTGGATCTGCTGGCAGGGGAGGAAGCGGGACAGGCTTGGCAGACTCAAACGTACTGTGAGGGTCTGCTGGGAACATCTGGCCGAACCCGCTGTCAGGGAGGTCTTCAACTCCCGCCTCCGGGAGAGCTTCGACCAGATTCCGAGGGAGGTTGGAGACATTAAGTCTGAATGAACCATGTTCTCCACCTCCATTGTTGACGCAGCCGTCCGTAGCTGTGGCCGTAAAGTCGCCGGTGCCTGTCGTGGCGGCAATCCCCAAATCCGGTGGTGGACACCGGAAGTAAGGGATGCTGTGAAGCTGAAGAAGGAGTCCGCATTGCCGGCAGTAAGTCGGACCTGTTCCCGGTGCACGTTGGACTCCAGCAGGGCTGCCCTTTGTCACCGGTTCTGTTCATTATTTTTATGGACAGAATTTCTAGGCGCAGCCAGGGGCCGGAAGGGGTTCGGTTCGGGAGCCTGCAGATTTCGTCTCTGCTTTTTGCTGATGATGTTGTCTTGTTGGCTTTCCTCGAGCCAGGACCTTCAGCATGCACTGGGGCGGTTCGCAGCCGAGTGTGAAGCAGCTGGGATGAGAGTCAGCACCTCCAAGTCTGAGGCCATGGTTCTCGACCGGAAAAAGGTGGCTTGCTCCCTCCAGGTTGGGGGAGAGTTCCTGCCTCAAGTGGAGGAGTTTAAGTATCTCGGGATCCTGTTCACGAGTGAGGGAAGGATGGAGCATGAGATTGACAGGCGGATCGGTGCAGTGGCAGCAGTAATGCGGTCGCTGTACCGGTCTGTCGTGGTGATGAAGGAGCTGAGCCGAAAGGCGAAGCTCTCGATTTACCAGTCAATCTACGTTCCTACCCTCACCTATGGTCATGAACTTTGGGTCATGACCGAAAGAACGAGGTCCCGGATACAAGCGGCTGAAATGAGTTTCCTCCGCAGGGTGGCAGGGCGCTCCCTTAGAGATAGGTTGAGGAGCTCTGTCACCCGGGAGGAGCTCAGAGTAGAGTCACTGCTCCTCCACATCGAGAGGAGTCAGCTGAGGTGGCTCGGGCATCTCTACCGGATGCCCCCTGGACGCCTCCCAAGGGAGGTGTTCCAGGCATGTCCCACCGGGAGGAGGCCCCGAGGAAGACCCAGGACACGCTGGCGCGACTATGTCGCTCGGCTGGCCTGGGAATGCCTCGGGATCCCCCCGGAAGAGCTGGGGGAGGTGTCCAGGGAGAGGGAAGTTTGGGCGTCCCTGCTCAGGCTGCTCCCCCCGCGACCTGGCCCCGGATGAAGCAGGAGATAATGGATGGATGGATGGATGGATGGATGGATGGATGGATGGATGGATGGATGGATGGATGGATGGATGGATCATTACTCATCATGCATGCACTTTTTTATTCTGCTATGACAACTGTCCCTGAGACTCAAGAGAGTATTCCTGTGAAATCACATGCTGAAATGATTGTCTTGACTGTTTCTAGATGATGGAGCATCTGGCCTATCAGAGTCATGGCAAACGACACTGAGCATTACAACATTATACAGTGAATACTATTTCTGCTGTTTAATAATCTTCATTCAACTGAATGACTTTGTTCTCGGTGTTAGACAAAAAAAAAAACAGTTATGCAAAACTGCAAAAGCAAGCAGGAAAAAAAAACAGACACAGAAGGACAAGAGAGAAGTTAGATGGGAAACACAAGAGCAACAGGACAAAGGGAAGTAGAAGACAGGTGTATCAAAGTGTGTCCACTCTGCAGCGTCTTAATGGCTTAATGGTTGCCAAATACTGTGACCTTGGCACCTAGGGCAGATTTAAAGCAGTACCAGGAACACACAAGCTGCTTTAGAAGCTGTACACTGGAGGAAGAATTAACAGAGGCTCCACATTTAAGATTCAGCTGATCAATAATACTTTGAGTTTGTATTACAGTGAGTTGCTAATAAAAAAAAACAAACAAAAAAACAAAAAAACATTCAAGCCTTGTAACAGCAATACACTTTTCAGAGATAAAAGCTGAGGAACATAGGTGTTAATGACACAGTAAACCTTATAGACTTATAGACTTATAGACTTATAGAGAGAGCAAGGTAAGAAATCAGAGAAATTGACAGAGGGAAATCACATGATAGAATTAAAGAATGACTGAAAAGAATGGATGAAATGACTGGGCAGAGAAACCCAAGCCCTGATCAATATATGGAGGTATTTCTGGAACAACAGGGACAGGATTGCACAGCTTGTGTTTCTGCAGAGGTCACTGGCAGTTTATCAAGAAAACTGGTGCTTTCACCAGTCATTGTTTTCATCTGATGTTAAACAGAGGTCATTCTAATATTCATTAATTCATTCATTCATTAATCCAGATGTTCGACATTCACTGTAAGTAACGTTAGGAGCACATTGTTGATAGTGACACAGGCGTTCTTTGAGTAATGGAAAAATAATAGTGGATACTCAGACACAATGCTAAATATACATACTGACTTTTTATAATCCAACAGCATCAACAAATCCCCTAATCAAATTTCCCCCTGGCTCAGCTCACCATTAATGCTCCTGTTTACGCATAGCAGATGCTGGACCCACAGGTTGTTTTTTTTTTGTTGTTTTTTTTACCAGGCAACATGTGGGCATGGCCAGTTACGTTACAACATCATAATGACAACTCGACTTTTGCTATAACAGTGAACACACTTAATTGCAATATTTCATCAATACACACATTACTATATTTTTATTTTATTTATTTTATTTCTTACAGATATAATCGATCATGACTGACCATTTGAAATGGGAAGATACCTGACAAGATCTTTTGCATAGAGGTGGGTTTGTGTGGGCAGCTGTGTTGAAAAAAACAGCTGTAACATAGGTAAGGTGAGTTATTGTGCTGGAGGTCTTGATTGTAGGACAAAATCTTGTAGGACAAAAAGGTTGCCCAGTCATGAAATGTTAGACTCCATTTTTGATGAGCACAAAATAGACTTCTTGTGCAATGTTAGCTTTGTTGTTGACCTTGGAAACAGCAGCTGAGAAAATGGTTGAAAAGAGCAACTGAGTTCCATGGAAAACAAACTCCATCTCCTGATGAAGATAATGTGAAAACACAAGAGCAGCTATTAAAAGTTTATATGGATGTGTGACAGGGATTTAAATAAAAACAATTTTGATAATATTTGCTGAGATATTAAATTTCATATTGGGTGGTGATGTATACGCGTGCGTGCGCACACACACACAACAACAACAACAACAACAAAAGAAGGCAGTAGTGATAGAAAAAAGTGATCCAGAGGGACGGCAACATCAAGGAGAAGGAACACAAGAAGCTCGAAAAATACCAAGGGCTGTAAGAGGAGCAAGAGAAGATGTGGGGAGTAAAGGCAACAGTGGTATCGGTGTTTATCTGGGGACAGTGACCCACAAACTGGCAGGTCTTTGGTAGAGGACCCAAGCTTGAGGAATATATACTATTCACAAAAAGTTAGGGATATTAGGCTTTCAGGTGAAATTTCAGGATGAACCTAAAATACACTATTACCTTTACAGGTAAACTTAATTTGACCTTCTCTAAAATTTTGAATGCACATGTCTAACTGTTCAGTGTTTCAGTACTTTTTGCACAACTTGCGGTTCTCTAACAAGGAGCTGAACGGCAAAATTCACATCAGGTATGCAATCCATTTATCGACCAATAAATTTCCTGGTTCAATTAGAATTGGTATTTAAACAGTCCTCCACATCATGCTGTTCACATTCTGACATCATGAGACCAAGACAAGACCTTACAATTGATCCACAGTAGCTCACTGTAGCTTGCGAGGCTTCAAGCAGGATGTTCTCAGAGGGAGGTGGCCACTGAGCTTAGAGTGTCACAGAGTGTCATCAGCAGGTTTCAACAGAGATACAGAGAGACTGGAAGAATCACAGAAAGGCATAGAAGTGGACATCCTTTGGCCACATCCTACACTGATGGCTGCTTCATTGTGAGCAGTGCCCTGCGAAACCGGATGATGAATGCCACTCAACTCAAGGGAGGTGAGAGTCACCTAAGTGTCATGTCCGCAAATTCGAAACTGTTAACATCATCGTGGTCTGCGTGCTAGGTGACCTGCAAGGGTACCTGACCACCAGGCACAGGCGTCATTGTCTTGCATGGGCCAGGGAGCATTTACGCTGGACAAGGGACCAGTGGGCCTCAGTGCTGTTCTCTGATGAAAGCTGATTTACGTTGAGCAGAAAGGATGGCCGCCAACGACGTTGGAAACATCAAGGGGATGCATCAGCCACTGTTTTCACCAGATGAGCCTTCGGTGGTGGTGGTGGTGTTACAGGCCAGGTGTGTCTAGTCAATACTGAACTGCCCTACACTTTGTGAATGGTACAGTGACAAACCCATATTACCTGAATAACATCATTAATCCAGTCATTGTGCCCCTGCATGAACAACATAGGCCTAATTTTTTTCATGGACGACAATGTTCCAACTCATCAAGGTTGCATCATTATGGAATGGCTGCTGGAGACTGGAGTACCTCAAATGGAGTGGCCTGCACTTTCTCCAGACCTGAATCCCATAGAAAACCTATGGGATCAGCTAAGTCGCTGTGTAGAGGCTCGTACCTCTGTACCCCAGAACCTCAGTGACCTCAGGGCAGCCCTTCAAGAAGAGTGGGATGCCATGCCTCAGCAGACAATAAGTTGACTTGTGAACAGCATGAGACGTCGTTGTTAAGCTGTAATTGATGGTCAAGGGCAATGACAAGTTGAGAGACTGACATTTTTTTGTTGTGGTATACCAACCACTGTTGTTGGCTTTTGTTTCAATAAATTGTTTAAGATGAAGAAATCACCATTGCATGCTTCTTCTTAAAAGCCCTACTTTCATGATATAATATCACTGTAG
>JBBMOE010000087.1:594114-613742 GCA_037975065.1 Chaetodon trifasciatus
AAGGAATTAATGTGCTTTACAACATTGTGTAACTTTGATTAGCAGACCATACAAACACAGTTACAAAGCTATAACATTAATGGTCCACTGGGCAGTGAACATGTGCGGTGATGAAGTTTTTTTAAGGAGGACTTGAGTTAAAAATTAGCATTTCAGATAGAAAGAATAGTGGCACACTGCAGTTGGCCAGCTGAAAACAGGTATCAGTTAACAATATGAGTTCTTATCTTCCCCACTCACTTGCTTTTGTTTTATGTGACCCTTTGCTTCCATATCTGTTTTTCCATTTCTGTCATTTAAATGATACCATCATGTACAGAAGAAGAAACAAACACCGAGCAGTCAATTCATACTGCCAGACAGTTTTCATTACATGAATTCTTTGTAATACTAGCTGGCTGTAAGAACTACTTTTCCCCGGTGTGGGATCAATAAAGTCTTATCTCTTATCTTGAAGGTTTATCAACCCATTCACTCAACATAACACAAAAAACAAATTGTGTGTCTGTGACAAGACACAAAGTCTAGCACACTAAAGTCATCATGCTATTGTTTCACTGGCTCTACATAAGGATCACATAACTTCTTCCGACGACAACTTTATCATTCAATGTAAACCATGTGCTACACATCCAATATGAATGTAATTCCATAGCAGACTGCTGGTTCTGGTCATCTCAAACTGATTAAATATCATCTTACTATAGGTCTCCTCCACTTTCCTCTACTTCTCTCCTCCCATCTCCTCTACGCCTCCCTTTTCCTTTCCTCTCCTCTTCTCATCTCCTCTGTTTCTCTTCTCTCCTCTACTCTCTTCTTCCTCTCCTCTCTCCTTCTCTCCTCTCTTACACTCCTCTCCCATCCTTGCTTCTTGTCACCTTTCCTCAAAACAGAAATTAGATTTTTTTTTTTTTTGTCAGCAGTACACAGCAATCACAATAGCTATAGAAAGAAACTGCTCCGAAGAGCTGGATTAGGAGATTATGATACTAGAAGATACAGTAATCAATGGGATAGATAGCACTCAGGATTCAGGAGAACAGGATGAAAGCTTTAGGTAGGTTTTACATAAAAAAGCACCCCCAACAATCTTTTTCTTTAAGTTGCAGAGAGCAAATGCAACTGACGCATCTCAAGCTTCCAAATGGAGTTACAATTGCTGACATCTGTGTCATCTGTGATTCTGACTGATTCAGCTGTGGTCGGTCTTATGAAATTGATGGACTTCTTTCAGAGTTTTATAAAAGATTTTGTACCCTGCAGGAAAAAGACTTGTTTTACATTTTCAAAGGCTGTTTGGACTGTGGGACTTCAGCACTCAGCCGTACACTGCAGTTACCCAAAAAAGGAGATCTTGGCCAACTGAAAAAAACAGACCAAAGACCACATTAGTGCCTTGCTAGAACTCTGCCTAACAACCACTTATTTCCAGTTTGTCTTTCAGAAGCAGAAGCATGGTTTTGCCATGGGGTCCCCAGTTTCTCCAGTAGCAGTCAATCTCTATATGGAAGAAGTTCATAGCAGAGCACAGGAAGTGGAAGCTTTCACGGATCACATAAATGCAGTGGACTGCAACATGAAGTTCAGTTAAGTCAGTCATACAGCCTGAGTTTTCATCATCGTCTATCTGTGCTGCAGTGGAGGAGCAGGAGGAAGGAAAATAAGTTCTACTATCTTCTTGAACACCTGAACTATTGGACTTCTCCGAAGTGTCAAAGAATGGCAGGTATTCTGTAACTATGAAGGTTCTCAACAAAGCATCATTAGCCGGTGTCCAAGAGTCGAGGAGGTTTGGTTTGTTGGTGCCAGGGCCACCTCCCAATGGCAGCTGTACAAACCTCCCACATAGAAGTGTAGTGCGGATCTTCAGTAAAGGGTGGTGCATGGGGGCGTGGCAACAAACAGATATATGGAACACATAGACTATCAAGCAGGGGGTAACTGAGTGTTATTTAAAGCTGAGAAAACCTTACAACACCTGTGGCTCAGCTGTCCCATACTGGTTCCCCTTCTTTCTTTAATGCAGCAGTGGCTTGCTGGTTTAGGACAAGTTTTAGTGGACTGGTCTTTTATTTTTGGTCCCAGATACTAGTAGGAATATCTGTTTCGTTCTTTTTTTTTTATTTTTCTTGATAGGTTAAGCCAAGTACAATAGATGGCTAGAAAAAACAAAATGAAGGGGATGGAAGTTTACAAATTGTACAAAGGTGTCAGACTCTCGATTTTGGGGAGTTGGGGATGTCCTATGTGGGAGGGGTGGGCAGAGTGGTAAATACAATTTGCAGTGTGTAGTATATGCTGAAGACACACACATGCATGCTAAAGCTTATCTGACTGGAAATACATCCTTATTTATACAGAAATTATAACATTTTTTCATCAGACGCAAAAAAATCATGGACCACATGGACTCCACCATGATCACACTTTCTCTGTATAATAGCTCTTGAAGCCAAGAGTAGTCTTGGTAGTTGTAAGTATCTACAAATGCACTGGGCCCCAACATGGAGGTTTAATGAGACAAATAAAAACCAAATATTTATTTTATTTGAAAATGTTTACATTTTTCAAAATTTTCTCTATTCTTTTCTTTTTTCTTGTAAAATATTTGCTACTGCTTAAAAATTATATTAAGGTCCTAACCTGTGATTAAGACAGACCTGAGCTCATCTGGCATCCCAGACTAATTTCTAAAAATGAATGGGACTCTACCACTACTTCAGAGTATTACTCTGCAGCTTCAAAACACAAAGATCAACAAAATCCTATTCATTGGCAGTAAATGGCACTTCTGTTTCAGGTGCCATCGCGAGTGGCAGCCCTTCCAGCAGCTCTGTGTGTGTTGTGTGCTATTTTGTGCTTTTTTGTACTTTTAGAGCTTTCAGTGCTCCTTTTTTGTCACTGATTAACCTCTATCCTATGGATATGGATTTTAACAAGCCTAAACTTGTTTATTTGAGGAACCAACTGCTCGCTCTACGAACAAAGTCCCGTGCTGGTGTGGTTCCCCAGTTACCTGACCAGGTGAGGAGGCCGTATCGAGGCTGCAGAGCCGGTGCTAAGCCAAAGGCCAAAGGCTTAGCGGCTAATGAGAAAGTGGAGATACAAGCCTTTGGTACCCTCGCTTATCATGGGAAATGTGAACTCACTACCGAACAAAATTGATGAACTCGCTGCGCTGGTGAAAAATGCCAAGACCTACAGGGAGTGCAGTTTGTTGTGCTTTTCTGAAACGTGGCTCACGGCAAACATCCCGGATGCTAACGTGGAGCTACCCGGCTTTAGCACAGTCAGGGCAGACAGAGACACAAAAACCTGCAGGAAGAGAAAAGGAGGAGGACTATATACATCAACACAAGGTGATGTAATCCTGGGCATGTAAACACCAAAATCTCCATCTGCTGCAGGGACATCGAACTTATGGCTGTAAGTTTGCATACTTATTATTTGCCCAGAGAGTTTGGACACGCCATTGTTGTTATTGTTTACATCCCTCCACGGGCTGACGCGGAGGTAGCGTGTGACGTCTTCCACTTCGGTGTTTCCAGACTACAAATACAGCATCCTGAGGCCATTGTGTTGATCACTGGGGACTTTAATCACGTGACTTTGGACACAACGCTACCCACTTTCTTCCAGTATGTGGACTGCAATACCAGGGGAAATAGGACTATTGACCTACTGTATGCAAACGTAAAGGATGCATACAGCGCCGCCCTGCTGCCTGCACTGAGGAAAGCAGACCACAACCTGATTCTGCTTCAGCCTCACTACAAACCAAGACTGAGGAGGTTACCCACAACAACACGCACATTCAGGAAGTGGTCTCCTGAGGCAGAGCAGGCTCTGAGAGATTGCTTTGCTACTACAGACTGGGATGTACTGCAGGGGTCACACAGCGAGGACATTGAGGGACCTGTGAACTGCACGACTCACTACATCAACTTCTGTGTGGACGTTGTTGTTCCCTTATGGACTGTATGCTGCCTTCTAAACCAGAAGAAGAGGGCTTTCAAGGACGGTGATCAGCAAGAGCTTAAGCGGTGAAGAGGGAACTCAGAGTCCAGCTCAGGGAGGCAAAGGAGCAGTATGGAAGGAAACTGGAGCAGAAGTTCCAGAACAACAGCATGAGGGAGGTATGGGACAGGATGAAGATCATCACCAGCTGCAGCTGGAAGCAGGGTGTCACTATCAAAGGAGATGTGGAGAGAGGGAACCAGCTGAACAACTTCTTCAACAGGTTTGACCACCCCAACTCATTCGCACCTCACAGTAGTACTGCACACCCCTCCCCACCCTCTGTTCTCTCTCTCCCTCTAGACACCGGCACAGAGGAGACCACCCCCCCCCACCCAAGATCACAGCAGCCCAGGTGTGCGGAGAGCTGAGGAGGCTTCAACCCAGCAAGGCAGCGGGTCCAGATGGAGTATCCCCTTGACTGCTGAAGGCCTGCGCATTGGAGCTGGGAGACCCCGTACAGCGCATCTTCAACCTGAGCCTGGAGCAAGGGAGAGTCCCTCAGCTGTGGAAAATGTCCTGCATTATCCTAGTCCCAAAGAGACCAAAACCTGAGGAGCTGAATGACTTCAGGCCAGTTGCCCTGACATCACACATGATGGAGATCATGGAGCAGCTGCTGCTACACCACCTGAGGCCACAGGTGCACCACGCCCTCGATCCTCTGCAGTTTGCCTACCAGGAGAAGGTGGGAGTGGAGGACGCCATTGTGTACTTGATACACCGATCCCTCTCCCACTTGGACAGGTGCAGCGGCACGGTGAAGATTCCTGCCATGTGCAAAAGTTTGCGGACGACACTGCTATCGTGAGCTGTATCAGTAACGGACAGTAGGAGTACAGGACACTGATCCAGGACTTTGTGACATGGTGCGACTCCATCCACCTGCACCTCAACACCACCAAAACCAGGGAGATGGTGGTGGACTTCAGGAGGCCCAGGCCTCATCCGGAGCTTGTGCTCATCAAAGGGGACTGTGTGGAGATTGTATGGACCTACAAGTACCTGGGAGTGCAGCTGGATGACAAAATGGACTGGACTGCCAACACTGATGCTCTGTGCTTGAGAGGACAGAGCCAACTGTGTTTCCTCACAAGGCTGGCGTCCTTCAACATCTGCAAAAAGATGCTGCAGATGTTCTACCAGGCTGTGGTAGCAAGTGCCCTCTTCTACGCAGCAGTGTGCTGGGGAGGCAGCATCAAAAAGAGGGACTCTATACGCCTGGACAAACTGGTGAGGAAAGTGGGCTCTGTTGTGGGCACAGAGCTGGACAGCCTGACATCTGTGGCAGAGCGACGGGCGCTGAGCAGGCTCCTGTCAATCATGGACAATCCACTGCATCCACTGCACAGCGTCATCTCCAGGCAGAGGAGCAGCTTCAGTGACAGGCTGCTGTCACTGTCCTGCTCCACTGACAGACGGAGGAAGTCGTTCCTCCCCCACGCCATGTGGCTCTTTGACTCCACTCAGGGGGGAAATGTTAAACATTAATGTCAACATTCCTCAATGTCCTGAATGGAATCTGTACAACACTCTGTTCAACATGCACCTAAACTTGCATTCTGTTTGCACTGGACATCTATATCTTTAATTCTGCTGCTCTAGACATCTGTACCTTTAGTCCTATTTGCACTGGACATGTGGACATTTTGCTTGCTGTGCTTTTGGAGTATTTATTGCATGCCTTTTACTTAAAATTTGTGGAATATGCTGGAACTTGTGAATTTCCCTTGGGGGTGAATAAAGCATCTATCTATCTATCTATCTATCTATCTATCTATCTATCTATCTATCTATCTATCTATCTATCTATCTATCTATCTATCTATCTATCTATCTATCTATCTATCTATCTAAAGGATTGAGTCTGTCTTGAATTGAAACTTGCAATGACATGCAATGAATTCAATCACAGGTATGTTTTCTTTTTTCCAAATGACAATGACAAAGTGTTTACAAAGTTTGATGAGCCAAATGTATTTAAAATAGCCAAAGTAAAGCATCTCATTATACAGAATGGACAATTTCAATTCATATTACGTTTTTCTTGTTGACAAATCAAAATTTAAGTTGAATGCAGAAATGCAGAAATGCAGATCAATGATGATCAATGTAATAATTTTAACAACAGACTTTTGTTGAATCTGTAATAATGCATCATATATGATTTAAAATGGAAATACTCAAGTACAGTACAAATACCTCAAAATACAAGTGCAGAGCAAACTACAACTGCAAATTTTAGGAATCACATGAGGCAGAATGGCCCAGTTTCACTCTGTGGACAGACATTACACCACAGTCACAAATCATTTTCATCCAATATTTGAACAGCTTATTGGTTGAAATCAAAGGTGTGTCCAGTGTCCACCTACTACATACTTAACATTTCAGGCCAATTGCAGCTCTACTAAATGCAGACAGAAAGAGGTGTCACTTGCCAAGTTAAAATGTTGAAAAACTGCTTTAACACTTAAGCATCAAAGTAGACCAAATGCATGTTACAGTAACTAAACTGTAAAAATCAGTCTCCTCCTCTGACACACTTGATTAATTAAACAGAATCCTGTAGCATGAAACAGAATAGGATACCTTTTTTAACCTTTAAAACTGAACAGAACTAAATAATTCTTTTACCTCCGTTCTGTTGGTATGTGAACAAATTTAATTTACAAGAGACGTCCACAGTCATGTCTGGGTCACCTAGGGGTTCAGGTTGTGTGACCATCAACAGTAATTTCATAGCTGTTGGTTCAAGCTGACCTGACAAGTCTTGCTTTGATCAATGTCATCCCTTAATTCATGTCTCCTTTCTAATATCAAAGTAAAGAGATAAGGTGCTCATCTCAATAAATAAACTGGCTTTATCATGCTATAGTGCAGTGCACAACGCAAGTACTAAATGTTTTCCACCCAATCTGGGTGATGGGCATTTTATTATCTTACACTAAAGGAACACAGAATGGGGTTATTTTTGGAATGGAATTTCCCTTGACCAACATGTTTGTAGAGTGTGTGCTGCTGTTCTTACCTTTGCAGCCACAGATGAACTGGGTTTCTCCAGCAGATCCCAGAGCTTCTGTCTCTTGTCAGGGCAGCAGCCTTGGTCCCCTTCCTCCCCCTCATTCTCCCTGAGTGTCTCCGCCTCCCTCCTCAGCTCCTCATTCATCTGCTCTTTCTTCTGGTGGTATCGCGCCTGGCAGCATGACTCCAGGTAGATCTCGTCAATTCCCCAGTAGTCCAGCTCCTGGCCAAAGGACAGGGCACACATCTCTTCCATCATGTGCAGCTTCCCTGTACGGTAGAAGTTGAGGATGGAGGAGAAGGCCACTGGGTGCCGGTCAAAGAAGTACTCATTCTCAGAGAGGCTGTAGTCATCGCAGATCTCCAGCAGTGACTCGTGGGTGTTGCAGTCTCTTAGCCGTCCCAGACGGGTTCTGGGCAGGCGGTCCAGTGTTCTCCATAGGACTTCATGTGTGAGACCTCCAACATTGAGCCTGACTCGTCGTGAGCGTGCCTTGATGCGGATAATGTCTATTGGCTCAGGGGGGAGCACGGGAGCTGCTGTGGGCCGAGGGTTGACTTTGGGTGTGCTGAAGCTCACTCTGTCTGTCATTTTGGTGTGCGTGTGCTGCTCTCTTACTGTGGGTGTCAGTCACCTCAATCAGAAGTTGGAGTGGTGTGTATGAGTGTCTGGAACTCGTACGGCTCAATCAGATGATGATGTTGGTCAGAAGCTTGCCCAGGCCAACCACGCTCACCTGGCTGTGTTCAGACCACTGAACTCCTGTATAGATCCATGGCTGGGAAAACAAGACTCTATACATTATACAAATCTGACCAGAGTAAATTAAATTATGTAATTCTCCTAAATGAGCTGTACAACCTTTTCAATGACCACAAGATATGCTACTATCAACATTTGTGAAAACAATGATACATTTAATGTAATATAAACAAAAAACAAACCATCCCTGTGTCAGCAGGCCAGATGAACTTGCTAGGGGGCCTCAAGGAACAAATGAGTTGCTAGGCCACTTTTAATCCTCAGACCCTGCATTCTCAGTGTATTACAATACATTAATTTTGTCCAAACTGACATATTTTTTAACCAAAAAGACAAAATTTATGTCTTACTCATAAGAAGTTATGTATCACATCACCCAAAAATAAATGATTAATCCTCTCTTTCCAATGGAAAGTGGTGGTATACATTTATTTTATTAGGACTTTGGAACATATAAGCATGAAACTGAAATCAGGATGCCTCACATCTCAAATAATAAAGCAGGGCTTACATCAAGGTCCAGGGGTCTCACATATAACTGTTGCGTGTACTCAGAAGGAGGCATACGCCATTTCCAACCAAAAAGTGTGATCTATAAAACCAGATGGGAGAAATATGAGCACTTGTATGTGAACTCTGACCCATAGGTATGAACCTTTTGGAGACGGGAAAACACCAACACAGATGGTGAGGTTCCAAAAATTAAATGTGAGAGGAATCGTTATATATACATGACTAGCACAAATTTAATTTCACCTCATATCAAATGTTCATTATGGAACCATAAACACATTTGTGTTTGGGCTTGTAGTGAGCCATAACTTCTATAAGAACCTTTAAATTGTTAAAGATATAAACAAACTTAAATCTTAAATCAAAGTCCACTCAATCATCATTGCTTTCTTAGCATCACATCCCCATGCCTGGAGCACAGAGAAAAAGTGTTGAAGGCTAACTAACTGATTAAATTATCATCATCTGCAATTACATGAATAGTGTTAAAGAATTGCAACAGAGCATCAACAATTTTCAATAGTATCTTCTGATACTATGCATATCACCAAGTATGGTTTTGGATGTTATTTAACCTTGGTTTTGTGTCTAAATTTGCCGCAGTGAACATGACTGTGCTGTCACACACTGAAGACACCGCAGTAACTGCCGCACACACTTGCTTGAGTATTGAGGGTATTAGTGTTTCCAGCAGTGTGAGCTTGGGTGTGCTCTTACCCCTACAAGGAGCAAACATGCTCTGGTGGTGGTATGCAATCCTCTTTTTCGCATCCACCTTCAGATCTGACCATTTTCTGGCACTGTCCACATTCATTCACTGCATTAACTGGAAAAGCAACATGAAGCCACTTGCTGCCTTTTCTTTTGTTTGTGACCAGCTGCTGTGGCCACCAAAATATACTTTATGACTTCCAGCTCACCACAAGCACTTCTTTTTCTGTATCAGAAAAATTCATTGTCTTTGGTTTCCTCTCGGTTGTTGCCGTGATTCACCATAAGATACCACTGATCAGCAGGCTCATTGAAATGCATCAGCATTCATGTGGACTGCATTGATGCATTGCTGGTTCAATGTGGGCATGAGGAAGGCGGTATATGAGGCTAATTCATGTGCGCACATTTCCAGGTGATTTATAAAGAACATTGAACATAAGGAACACGACCTGCAGGCATTTTTTTTCTTTCACGGCATTTTACACTTACAGCAGGGAAAATAAGTATTGAATGCATCAACATTTTTGACAGTAAATATATTTCCCACAAGCGGGCGGCTGTGGCTCAGGAGGTAGTCCACCTATCAGAAGGTTGGTGGTTCCATCCCTGGCCTTGGCATTCCACATGCCGAAGTATCCTTGGGCAAGATACTGAACCCCAAAACCACCCCTGATGCTGTGCCATTGGTGTGTGAATGTACAACGCTCATAATGAGCAGGTGGCTTAGCTACCATATGAATGTGTGTGTGAATGGGTGAATGCAGACTTTGAGTGGTCTTCAGACTAGAAAAGCGCTATACAAATACAGTCCATTTACCATCCATTTTAGAATTTAATGGGGCTGTTGAAATGAATTTTTTTACCAGATGTCAGTAACAACCCAAGTAATCCACAAATACAAATACATCAAAACAGATAAGTCTATGAATCAAGTTATGTGAAACACAGTGGAATGACACAAGTATTGAACACATGAGGAAGAGGAGGTGCAAGAATGCATAGAAAGCCAAGAAAACAGCTGAAATCTGTCAGTATTTAGAATGCAATCCTGCCCCCTATCAGTGCAAATGAATATAAGCTGGTTTAAGTCCTCATTGATGACCTATAAAATGGTTTCTCATTACCAAGGTGTCACACAAGAAACATCTCATGACAGGTAAAAGCAAAGAGCTTTCACAAGACCTTTGTAACCTCATTGTTGCAAAACATAGTGATGGTAATGGTTACAGACAAATTCTAAACTTCTGAATGTTCCAGTGAGCACCGTTGGGGCCATTATCCTGAAATGGAAAGAACATTATTTCACCTTAAACCAGCCACGACCAGGTGGTCCTCACAAGTTTTCTGACAGAGGAGTCAAAAGAATAATTGGAAGAGTTGTCCAAGAGCCAAGGACCACACGTGGAGAGCTTCAGAAAGACCTGGAATCAGCAGGTACACTTGTTTCAAAGAACACAATAAGTAATGCCCTCAACCACCATGGCCTCTATGCACACTCACCACACAAGACTCCACTACTGAAGAAAAAACATGTTGAAGCTCATTTGAAATTTGCTGCACAACATTTGGACAAGCCGATGAAATACTGGAACATAATCTGGTCAGATGAGACTGAAATTGAACTTTTTGAATGTCACAGCACACACCATGTTTGGAGGAGAAATGGCAGTGTACATCACCCCAAAAACACCACACCAACAGTGAAGTTTGGAGGTGGGAACATCATGGTGTGGGGTTGTTTTTCAGCACATGGTACTGGCAGACTTCATGTAATTGAAGGAGGAATGAATGGAGAAATGTACAGAGACATTCTTGATAACAATCTGCTGCCATCCACCAGGATGCTGAAGCTGAAGTGAGGGTGGACATTTCAGCAAGACAATGATCCCAAACACACAGCCAAGAAAACTCTTAGTTGGTTTCAGAGAAAGAAAATAAAGCTGCTAGAGTGGCCCAGTCAATCACCCAACTTCAATCTGATTGAAAATCTATGGAAAGAACTGAAGATCAGAGTTCATAGAACAGGTTCCCAGAACCTTCAAGATCTGAAGAAAGTGTGTGTAGAAGAATCGGCCAAAATCACACCTGAGCATTACATGCAACTAGTTTCTTCATACAGGAGGCACCTTGAAGCTGTCATTACCAACAGAGGCTTTTCTACGAAGTATTAAATCATTTTTATTTTGCATGTTCAATACTTTTTGCCTGTGTCATTCCACTTTATTTCACATAACTTAATTTATGGACTTATTTGTTTTGATGTCTTTGTATTTGTGGATTACTTGGGCTGTTACTGACATCTGGTGAAAAATTCATTTCAATAGCTCCATTAGAAATAAGTTTACTGACAAAATATTGACGCATTCAATGCTTACTTTCCCTGCTGTATGTGCCATGTACATTTTTAGTATGGGTTCTATGCACTGTTTTATGACTGAGACCACAGATCAGTTAATATTGTGTTTGAGTGCTGTGTATTTCTAAACTAATTTTCAATCAAATGAGAAGAATTGCTTACAGGGACACCTCGATAACTTGGTTTTCTCTACTACAACACACAATGCAGGTGAGGAAGAAAGTGTCAGTATGGGCCAAGCAGCTCATTTTTGCCTTGGAGTCCTCTTGCAGGTTACTCTGGCCATGCATATGGAATGTTTAAAAGAAGCAGAGCTAGGGATGGGGTGGCACTGGATTGATCAAATCTACTAATTTCCTAAAATATCATTAGCAATGCCATACGGTCACAACCTGCATGTTTAGAGAGTGATGCAGATAGGTACTTCTTTGATGAGATATTTATCTGCAGTAAATTACTTTGGTTCAGTCAGTAGAAGACCAAATCAAAATTACAAATCTGAGTATTTACATTAGAAAGCCATATTCTATCCACATTATGGTTGGAAATATTATAGATGTGATACATTGCAATATCTGGTAGCCCTGTTAAACCCTGGAGACTCATCGGTACCTAGGAAAGTTTGGTATGTTTAATTATCAAGAATCCTTTCATTAAATCACTGAATAATGAAACTGTATGTCTGTCTTCTTATGTAATGTATACCAATTTGGAATTTTAATCCACTGTCTGAGAATGAATGGAACCTAAATGCCTTTTTTTTTTTTTTTTTCTCGGAAGCCTTTTTCCTGTTGGACTATAAAGGCTTATGTTGCCATTAGAAGCGCTCTGACTGCAGAACCTTTATCTGATTGTGTAATGGAGTTCCACAAATCCCAGTAGTGGCATTAGGCTTCGTCTCCCTTGGATCAAGTCTGCCTTAGTTAATTATAGACCGTCTATCTTCTCCTGGGACAGTCATGGGACACATGGCTATGTAAGGAACGAAGCTGCAGTGTCAATACTAAAAAATCAATCTAAGCTAGTCTTTCCCCACCAGAAATGAATTACAAAAAAATTACAAACAGTTATATAAACTGACTTTACAGTTTGTATCTGGGGTTTATTAAACTGAAATTCACTGGATTGCAATTAAAACTATTGTAACAGGTGAGATAGTTGACATTAGTTTGTTCTCTCCGCTTCCTTTTTCAAACTAGACCAAATCAATTGCAGAAACAGGTGGAATCGTGAACATACAAACCAGAATAAAAGCCCAAAGTGAATGCATCCAGTTCATTGTCAAGAGATAAAGGCGACTCAGGCTTAACCCGTGATTATACACCTAAGTGTATAAGTACAAGCTCAAAAAGTACAAGGTGGACAGAAAGTGGATATAAATAATATCTGGACGAACACACATCACGTTGTTGACTGTTATATTCGATTTCCTCCAATTAATGTCATCAATAGTAGCTTACCATCATTATTAAAATCTATATTTTTAAATATACTAAACAGTCTGTTCAGTAAAATAATCTCCATGTAGCCCACCTCTGTGTTAACCGATGATATTTCGGAAAGCCGAACTCATTGCCAGGAGGTCCCACCATAGCATCCAGTTAGTTATTTCGCCTCCACTTTGACTGCTGATTCATGAAGCCCGAGAGCACACAGACTGCTGCAGATCCACATGTTGACAGAAAAAAAAAAACCAAACAAACAAAAAAAAAAAACCTGTCAGTGCAGGAGAATGTCCCAGAATGTATGTCTGCTCTGCTGAGCACCACGAGGAAACACACACATCAGATACAGAAAGAGAAGCATGAACCGGATGGCCCGGAGAGCTACCAGCCCCAAGGAAGAGAGAATAAAGGGATGAGATAGGCTGGGGGGAGAGAAAGAGAAAAGGGACACGGACACTGAGAAAGACAGAGATAGGGAGAGAGCAGGGGGGAGGAAAGGGGGAGAGAGGGAGAGAAAGAGACAGAGGGAGAGCGAGGTAATTGGATTGAGGCGTTCAGCACCAAGGACAGCTCCAGACCAACAGCTTCTTTCCACTGAACTACCGGCTGCTCGGCTCCTCTGCTGGTCACATTCTTTTTCTCTTAATTTCAAGTCTATAAGGGCCCTCAGAGAGGATAATACTGTATGTGCATTCAGCCTCCATAGGAACAATGATGTCATCATCAGATAAAGAGACAATGATTTTGCCTGAAAAACCTATTTATTTATCTGTTTAACATAGCTCACTGTCTGAAATGCACATTTACAATGTGAAAAATTTGACGTTACTTTATGTACCAAATGCAAAAAAAGAAAAAAAAGGACAGACTTCACTTGGTGGCCCCTGTAACGTCAGTAACCATTTAGTGGCATGTTTAAACATGCAGACATGTTGTACTTGTGTGGCAGAGGGAGGGGGATGTGATATGGGGGATATGCCTACTGTGATGACATATTTAATTAAGACACAAAGTTGATTTTACAGTAGCCCTTCCCATCCCACCTGCCTTGCATGTTTTACTCTCCATCCAGACTAAGTCAAAGTTACTGTGGCTCAGTAACTGAGCTCTGAAAGTGTTTCTGCACCCAGATTCCAACCCAGAGACATTGCAGTTCATGGCACTCTAGGGCACCCCACTAAACGTGTTTTTCATGTAAAGTACGATTTTTTTTGTAAAAAAAAAAAAAAACAAACAAATAGGAGGATATAGGCATTTGTCCGTCATCCAAAATTAAAAGCTATAGTGCATGATGACATAATTTCATAATGCATAATTTAATGCATAATTTCAAATTCAACTGCTTTTGTCAGCCACACAGAGGCACTGCAACACCTGTTAACTTCTTTATATAGTTTATTATTTATTTATTGTGTTTGTGTTTAATTGATGCATGTATCTCTTTCTAGTTAACATTCATCCCAGTTGGGGATTTGAGCGGTGCATTAGCTTAATTCCTAAAAGCAATGACTGCACTCCTCAATTGGAGGTATGTCCAGAGAGGTATTTGTTCTGAGGAGACTTCTGAGTTGATATCTGCAAATGACTTAAACACTTTATCATTATAAAGATCACCTTCTTTGTCAATCTTCCTCACATATGAATTGTGCCATCTAATAGGTTTTCCCCCCATCATCATTGATGGCTTATCCCAAGTCTGCATCCATGAGGACTGTGTCACAGGTTCTTCAGTATAGCTATGTAACTTCTTCCAGATGCAACAATACCTTGACATCGATGCGAAGACCTTCAGTGCGTTGTTAGGAAAAAAAACAAAACACTGTTTTAACTGGATGTGAAGATTGCGTTTTCCCCCATTCCATATAAAGAGTAATTAACAATGTTAAACTATATGCCATTTTGTTAGAACTTATTATGGAGGCTGTTTGAGTAAAGCACAGTTGACAGTTCAGAAAGAAGAAGGGCCTCTGAACAATTTGAACAATTCACTTTATAATCAGAGAAAGAAGAGAAACACTGTATTGCTCTGAACACTCTCTTGATTAATTGTTGTGGCTGGGTATTGAACAAGATATCATCATCTGGATGCCAAGCAATCTTGAGAACCTCATCACTATGTACATTTTCATCATCTCTGATAGCAATAGTAATGCATTCAAGGGCCAGAATAGCAGAGGAGAAGAGCCAAACCCCCACGTCTAATCCCACTATTGAGTTTAAAACTTGGGGATTCCTGGCCATTTGTGATAACTGAGGCATAGTGTGTGTGTGTGTGTGTGTGTATATATATATATAAATATATATGTGTGTGTGTGCGTGTGTGTGTGTGTGTGTGTGTATATAGGACAAAATCTGTAAGAATTCAAAATGTTGAGTAAATATCCCCATTCTACCCTGTCAAAGGTCTTCTCGACATCTAAAGAATCTAAAGACAATATGGTAGGACTGGGGGAAATACCTGTGTAACATTATCAGCACCATACAATTTCTTATGCACTCAAGCTGATAAGCATGCATTTGGTTACATATCACCTTCTCCAATCTATTTGTTAATACCTCAGCCAAGACTTTCACAATTGATAGAGGGGGCCAGCTCTCAAATAAACTGTGGTCTTTATTTTTTTTTAGGAATCAAAAATGTTGATGCTGTATTAGAGATTCCAGAAAATGATTCTCTTTTTGAAAAATGATTATAATGAGCAAAACCACAGAAGTGAATTTATCATGACAAAGCATAGAATTCTTGAGGGAGACCATCATGACCAGGTGACTTTCCAGTGGCCATTTGATGAATAGCTGTATTAGCAAATTAATCAGTTGTTATGTAATTTTCCAGGAGCCTTCTCTCCTCAACACTAACAGAAGGCTGTTGAATATACTTGAGAAAAAGCTCCCCATTCTGGTTAGGAGATACATGACCAGGAGCAGTTGGTTCCGATTGATACAGCTTTTCATAATACTCTATAAAGATAACTGATTTCTTCATCATTTCACACCAGATTACCATGCTTATCTTTTCCAAGCTGTGATTCCATTCCTACTTTTATTGTTTTCAAATTTCCAAGCTAAAAATTTTGTGTATCTCGCACCATTCTCTTGATATCTGGCTTGAGTTCTTAGCATATTTTCAGCTTTGCTTGTGAGTAGAGAATTAAGCTAAAGTCTCAGGCCTGAGACTTCAATATGTTCCACTGACTCTATTGTGTTACTAACCTCTGTTCTAATAGTCAGACTGCAATTGCCTTCATATTATTAGAATCACTGAAAAAAATGGAGCTGTGGGCAGTTTTTCACACGTCTGAAACCAGGCAAAGAAAGATGTCCAGATTCCACAGGATATCATTTGGTGACATCATGCCACAAATAAATCTGCCTAGACATGACACAAAATTTAACACTGAAGTTTGTGATAAGTGAAAAGAGTAATGTTTCATACATACTGTACCCTTAAATAAACATTCTGCAGTTGCTGCAGTATATGCAGTTGTTTAGCAATGACAGCAATATGTAAATTCAACAAGATAGATCATAGCAATCCACACCTATCCATTTTCCAATGTTAATCATGGTCTGGGTCACTGTCAGATGGGCCTTTTCAGTACAGTGTGTCTGTCCGGTGCCCTGAATGTCTCCACAATGGGGTTTCCTGAACAGATGGTGAACCACATCAAGGACAGTGGTGTTTTCTACACCAAACTCCAGACACCCTGGGATAGGATGATACTAATTCAGATAAACTGTGATTGTTACTAATTGAGGAAAACCTCAGGGCTGGAGTTTATAAAGATGATTGTAAAACTGATATCTAAAACACTTGAAGTTCTGATATATTGGCATATTGAAATTTTCTCTTCGGGATTACATATCACAACAGACCCTTACAATGTTTAATTTGTTAGAATGACAGATTATAACAGAAGTCTTTCGTTCCTCAGTCATTAAAACCAGAATCTGGGTTCTCAGTAGGCCAGGGGTAAATTTCCACAGAGGATGTGATGTAATGCAGGGCGCGCGTACCTGTGTGGGTAAAGCACTAAAGGTGGAAGCAAGTAATGAAACAGAGTGCACTGCAGGGGGACGAATTTTTTCTTTTTGGTTTTTAATATATCACTGTAATACAAATTTTTGTTTGTAATGTTTTGGTATGTCTATGAAACATCACCTTGTCATTCAAGACACATTTCTAACAAATCTGACAAAGTGAAATTTAATGTAATTGTGAGCACTGACACCCTGGTTACTACCCATGCTTACGCTCTTTACATTGATGCCTGGAACATAACTGTTTATCTACCTCAATAACAATAAACAGCACAGAAACCAGCCAGGATTTCAGCATCCTGAAAACAGGATGAAAATCAGCTTTACTGGTTTACAAAATACACAAAATTTCTTCCATATTATCATTTATTAACTCAGATTGCAAAAAAGTTGCAAAAAAAAAACAAAAAAAAAAAAACGGACACTGTGAAAAACATAAAGACAGAATGTGATAATTTGCTAATCCTTTTGACATATACTTTGAAAACAGTACAAAGAAAATATAGTTAATGTTTTACTTCATCAACTTCATAGATTTATGTCAATTTATGCTTATTCTGAATTTGTTGGAACAGGGTGAACAAAACACAGAGAGTTAGATTCCACAGGTTCATTGATAACAGGTGATCGTATGATGAAAGGGGGCAAGCAAGGATGGGCTAAGGTTCACCACTTTGTGACACACACAAATAAAGGATATTACTACATAGGCTCTGGAAGACAACACATTGTTAAATACAGTTTATTTGCAAATGACTGCATTCTGTTTTTATTTGTTTTACACAGTGTCCCAACTTTTTTGGAATCAGGGCAATTGAATGCCTTCCAATATTCGTGCATCATAATGCAACTTTAAGACTTAACATCAACAGGTGTACATGCATTATTAAATAAACAAAAACACATTGGTATTATAACATATAAAATTGCATAACTCATCCCAACAGCATTATATTTTTTTATAAAAAAAAATGACTATGAAGAGTTTGGACAGCAGTAAACAGAGATGGGGGAGATAAGTTATTCCTTCCACTTTTTATAATCAAATTCAACACATTTTTGAACTTTCAGATGAAAAAAGTCATGCTTTGTTTTCTGAACACACTGTCTGTGCTGTCTGCAGACAGACTGACACACAGTGAAGTGTATACAGAAAGTACTGGAAGGGGGGGAGGGTGTCTGGTCATATACATCGGAAGAACACTGTGGTCCCAAACACTAAAACAATAAAACCACCCTGAGCCAACATGTAAGGACAGCTCCAATTCAGAAATACATGAACAAAATGCATAGAAAAGTCTGCGTTCAAATCCTGTGATTTGAATAACAGGTTAACAAATGAGAGTCAACAGGGAGAGGACACGAGGGGAAATAAACACAACCTAAGTATGTACATCAAAGCAACAGTAGAGCACTATTATTACATTGTTGTGTAGCTTTTTCCCCTTCTGTTTCAAGCTCAAGTTTGTTGGTGTGTTTGTGCTGAGGTAACACCTCTCCAGCAGAGAAGATGCTTCCGTCTTTACTTGTGTTCCAGCCGCAGCAGCTGTTCCTTACCGTTAATGGTTAAGGACCGCAGCTGCCCATCCTCTTCCACCTCCACACGCTCCTGACCATTCTCCACAATTCTGGTGGAAGAGAGACCCACAAGGAAAAGAGGGTGTGAAGGAGGAAAGAATGTACATGCAGGTTTAAAACAGACTTCACTGACACAAACCCTCCTAAACAGAAGAAACTGAGTTCTCAGCTTAATGAGAGACACTGATGGGTTCATCCATCCAGAATCAGAATCAGAAAGCTTTATTGCCTGGTACAATTTTACACATACAAGGAATTTGCTTTGGTGAGGTTGGTGCATGACACATCTATTAAAAGAAGCTATTAAAAAAGTAAAAATATAACAGTAAGTGAAAAATCCATTTAAGAGATGTATGCTGTTAATCAGAGGTTTTTATTGAGCAAATATCCCATTATAACTTTATTCAAGCATGCCAGAAATGAACAATGCTTGTGCTTTGCCATCTACAATCCACAATTTTATCAGAGAGATTCAGACTACCTGAAGGAAACTGCACATAAAAACCAAAAAAAAAACTCAACCCTGAATGCCCATGACCTTTGATCCCTCAGACAGGACTGCATAAAAAATGGACAGGATTTTACAAAGGATATTACTACATGGGCTCAGAAACACTTTGGAAAACTGTTGTCAGTGAACACAATTCACTGCATCTAAAAAAATAAATATAAAACTCTACCAACTCTACCTCTTTCAAAAAGTCGAAAAGTGTAGGACCGTCCAGATTGTCACCGGCGCAAAGTTCAAAAGCCAGCATCTGTGATGGCTTGAGGGTGTGTTAGTGCCCACAGCATGTGTAGCTTGCACATCTGTGAAGGTACCATTAATGCTGAAAAGTACACACAGGCTTTGGTTGTCATATAGACAACGTCCTTGCTGATTCCAACAAGACATTGCCAAGCCACAGTCACAGGTGTCACATTATCCCACGACATGGATTTGGCAAAACTGTCCTTACTGTGACAAATGCTTTGGCATATTAAAAATAATATACTTTACTTTGGCTGCGATAACATGCAGGTGGAGGGATACTATTTTCCTTGCTATAATGCTCTGGTAAGAAACAGATGTGGAAGGTAACATTGTGAGCAACACAGCTATTTATCTGTTGTTGGCTGCAAGTACAAACACAAAAGTCTTCATATACTCTTACAACCAGAGAGAGAGAGAGAGAGA